>CM059196.1:57230859-57290099 GCA_030323885.1 Branchipolynoe longqiensis
TTTTTTTTAATCATTGGCGGCCGACTGCATTACATTAACCTGTGTATAGCTACTTTATATTTATTTTATCATTGGTAAGAAAAAACAGCCATACAGGCCCCACCTTTGAATAAGTTATACCTGTATATATTTTATATACTTATTTTATCCTTGACCAGACCATAGACCAACATAGCCCCCCACACTAATCTCAGCAACTAAATAATCTCGATGTACAGTCAATTCTTCTAGTATAAGTTTGAAAACAAGCAGTAGACTGGCCAATGGCTACCCGTTCAGCGGTGTTGCCGGGGGCAACGGGGGCAAATCGAGGCATTTCAGCGATTGGACATAATACTTAGGGTGTAATGGTAGAATAATCGTGGTAATAATAATAATAAGAAATATATACTCCGCCTACTTATATACGCATAATTAATTATACATCCCATATTATATTTATTATACATGTCCTTTGTTGGTAATTTCTAAGTATTTTGTCTTGCAGTACTCATATATATTCCTACAGTAAATAGCATACATAGTCTTCTCGCCATTGTTGCCTTTAGAAATAGAAAGCTAATATTACATGTAATCTTGCAACACAATTGATTGATTCATAAATAAATTTTAAGTTTAGCCTGTAACAGGACTCACTAAAAAAAAAAGACCAGTGAATATAATTTCTAGTTGCCTTTATGAAACTGAGCCTACCCAAATGATATTAAATTCAGTCCCGTAAAGCTGTTTTCTATATTCATTTTTATCACTGGCCAAGGTTAGGATCCGTATAGGATCCAACTTGTAGTCAATTACCGTGTGTGTATATATATATATATATATATATATATATATATATATATATATATTAGATTTCTTTTTTATCGTTGGCCAGATGAATAACCATACAGGCTCCAATATTATATTATTGGAAGCAGCCCCCCTCGAGGTTGGGAGGGGGCGAGGTGCATGCTGGGAGCCCCCACCCCACCCCATAAGACGGGGGGGGGGGGAGGAGGAACCACTACAGAGTTTATTACCCGCGATAAAGGGTTCATCACTATCCATATATATATATATATAAAGTGTTTCCTAATCAACATACCTGAAGTTCCAATCGTCCTAAAATGGATGTCCATACGTCAAAAATCAACATCGACAAGGTCGATGTTCACATCAGGTGTAACATTCCAAATCGGGTTATACTACTTAATATTTTACACTTACAGAAACAAGTCGATGCCGTGCTGACCTATATTATTCAACCCTTAGCAACATGGACGATGGCCATACCGATATAAACACACCTCGGTCCACCCCCGTCTTCTCAACACCCCTTCCCCCCACCCCCACCCCCTATCGCCTCCCTCTTCCCACACATTCACTGCGAATCCCATAGCCACAACCCCACCCCATACATTCACCACTTCGCCACCCTTCGCTGCTACCGCTTCCCGTCACGACCACCAGGCGGCGCCACCTCGCAGTGCCGCGGGGCGGACATTCGTCACCTGTTTATCTGTTTACACCCGCCACTTTGCTGGGTGTGAAACGCGCCTATCGCGCAATACGTCACTTCCGAGATACCACTGTTGGTGTCCACCCAGCCCAGCATGAGAACAGGTCAGCAAGGGTGTGGGGTGAAGCACACTGCAGTACTGTACACTGCCACTCACACTGCCAGCCACTCACACTGCCACCCACGCACTGCCACCCACTGCCACCCACACTGCCACCCACACACTGCCTTCCAGCAACTGCCACCCACACACTGCTACACACCCACAATGCCCCCCCCCCCCACACACATACTGCCACCCACACACATACACACACACGTACACTCAGAGTGGCTATTATATCCAATGTAGAACAGTTGTTGATACAATTTCCCTACAAGTACGACACTCACTATAAATGAATATAATGCAACACCCATATTAAGCTTGGTGGGTTTAGGTAACCCTACAGTTTCCCACTCCGTTGGTTTTGAGTTTCTGAAAAATTGAGGGTGATGCAAATAACGGGAACATTGCTCCTAGAGCAGGTATCGAACCTACAATTCTTGCCATTCTAGGACTCGACTCATAGCCATTAGCTTATTTATCTAGGCCCCCTGCTGCAATCACCCGATGGACGCCTACCTGTCTACGTGGTTCCTTGCCTGGCAGGTCAGTGCAGACAACAACAATATATTAGGTTGATCGTCATAACCTGCATTACTTCGGTGTGAAATAACTTATTATATATTGCTAATTTTGGAGACATTTGAAGTGAAAATAGGGAAATTAATGTTGGCATGCATATCGAAATGCTGGGCAGCAATAGCCCTGTTTACACGGGCGATTTAAAACGCCTCATATAAAACGACTTGCCTAGATCGATTCACATTTGCCGTGTAAACGCGACTCTGAGGCATTTTAGGGCTGAATCGATTCATGTAAACCACCTGGCAAGGTAGTATAGATGAAGCGATTCAGCTGGTTCCCGGGCGGCGATAGTGTAAAATAGTGGTGCTCGCCAGCTAGAGGCTCAGCTGTAACTAATCGCTGGTGCCCGGCAGTTTTAGGGCCCGATTAGGCCGAAATCTAGCGAATGCGATCATATTTAACAGAATTACATACTGAAATAATGAAATTTAATTAAATTAACCTTAAATTCCAAGCAATATTAACGTAGCAGCTACATCGGCGTCGAATCGACGAGTTTAAACTAAACAAATAGCAGTGCTCGCCTGCTACAGGCGCACCACTAAGGCTGCTGGTTCCCGGTCGCCGACAGACTTTAAAACTCGCTCGTGTAAACGCGCCGCTACATCGCTTCATATAAATCGATTTGCCTAAATCGCTTCACAATTGCCCGTGTAAACACGGCTATAGTCTTCGGCAATAACGGGTTAAAGTAACTTACTACTCCCTTCTATCCAGCAAAAAGATGCTTAATAGTGTGAAAGTGTGTAGGATCAAATTCACATAAGTCCTTCAATCAATCAATCAATAGTTCCATCCTCTAGTCGAGGGTTGGATGCAATGGTTCTCCACTTGTCCCGATGTTGTGCTGTTCTGATAGACTGTGAATAATTCAAGCCTGTCCACTGTGAAATATTTGTAAACCATGATGTTCTTGGTCTCCCTCTCCCTCTGCTGCCATTCACCTTCCCTTCCAACAATGTACGGTATATTGAACTCTGACGAATGATGTGGCCAAAATAAATAAGTTTCTTTGTCTGTATAGTGGCAAAACAAAGCTTTTCTTATTTTTAATTTTTCTGAGAACTTCTTTGTTGGTGATCTTCTTTGTCCATGATATTTTCATCATCCTTCGATAAGTCCACATCTCAAATGCTGCTAAATGTTTGTACATTTTCTTAGAGATTGTCCATGTCTCTGCCCCATACATTTAGAGTAGACCACACATAACACTGAAGAATACGCTTCCCTTGTTTGTATTAATATCTTACTTGATGTTAACACTCTATTCATTTTGGAGAATGTTGTTCGGGCTATTGTTATCCTTCTTTTAATTTCTTCCTCACATCTCCCATCATTTGTAATCTTTTGTCCGAGATATATGAATTCGGATACTTGTTCTATGTTTGTGCCATCTATGGTTATATTGACATTTGGTTTATCTGTCTTTTTACTTATAACCATTGTTTTGGTCTTCCTGGCATTCATCTTCATGTTGAATAGTATTCCAGCTTTATTGATTTCTATTCACTATATCTTGTAGGTTTTTCTCACTGTCTGCTAGTATTACACTGTCATCGGCATATCTAAGATTGTTGATGTTCATGCCACCTATTGTCACTCCCTTGCAATCTTCAATGTGTCTGAAAATCATCTCTGTGTACAGGTTAAATAGACATGGTGACAATACACACCCCTGTCGAACTCCTCGTTTAATCATAACTTCATCCGATAGGCCCTGCTCCATTTTTATAAATGCACGTTGTGTCCAGTATAAGTTCACAATTAGTTTAATGTCTTTGTCCTTCAGTTTAAACAAAATTGATGCTTTCATCAGACTATGTATCTTTAAACATTAAACAAAAGACCTCGAGTGAAGCATGGGGCTCGGAACAAGGCCAACCTTACTACCGGCGTGAAAACACACCAGGTTATACCTTCAGTAAAACCTCAGGAACCAGCGAACACTAACTCAGCAACCCCATTGCCAGGGTGCAAACACACCAGGTCACAGCTTCAGTGAAACCTCAGGAACAGAGCGAACACCAACTCTGTAACCCTACTGCCGGCATGCAAACATACCAGGTCACAGCTTCAGTAAAACCTCAGGAACCAGTGAACACTAAGTCAGCAACCCCACTGACGCAAAGATACCAGGTCACAGCTTCAGTAAAACCTCAGGAACCAGCGAACACTAAGTCAGCAACCCCAATGACGGGGTGCAAACACACCAGGGGCCGTATGCAGGTGTCGGTGTTATGGCTCCAAAACGCGTTTAGCGCGGGATTTTTCGTTTAGCGGCGGGATTTCCAGTTTAGCGAGCAAAATTCCGTATGCAGGAAGCGCTGTTACGCCAACACCGCGCGTTTACCCTAAACCCGTTTCATAGCAGGTTTACGGGCGGTGTTAGCGTAAGGTCCTACCCAAATCTATTCAATGCTGTCATATTTAACAGATATTACATACGCAATAAGTGGAAATATGATTAAATTAACCCTAAATTCGAAGCAATATTAACGGCGCTGCCGGCCGTAACGGCGGAGATATTAATACTTAAATTTTCGAATCGACGAACGTAAAGTAAACAAATCGCCGCCGTCGCGCGACCGCCGCGTCGACGTCGACATCCATACTGGCCGACGTCTACGCATTGGCGGCAATGTATTAGCGATTTGTTTAGTTTACGCTCGTCGATTCGAAAATATAACCGTTAATATCGCCGCCGTTACGGCGGCCGCAGCGTTAATATTGCTTCGAATTTACGGTTAATTTCATCAAATTTCACTTATTGCGTATCTAATTCTGTTAAATATGATAGCATTTAATATATTTAAGCCTAATATATGGGTAGAGACCCAGAGGGAATTCCCAAATCCATAAATAATTTCACGTTTAGCTAACACTGACCGTTTAGGCGCTCCTGCATACCACTTGACATATTTCACCCGGTCGGTGTTAGCTATACGCGTTTAAAGGCTAAACTCAAACTCGCGTAACACTGTTTCCTGCATACGGCCCCAGGGGCCATATGCATGGAGCGGTGTTAGCGGCGTGTGGTGTTAACCGTCTAACACCGGGTAGCTATTACCGGTTATCAGGGGCGTCGCAAAGTATGTCACGCCGTATGCATGGTGGCCTAAACGGTTCATGTTAGCTATATGTGAATTAATTTATACATTATGGAAATCTCTCTGAGCCTGTTGCCGGCGAGCACCTGGTTGGGCCTAATATATTGCCTTCTCTACCCACGGAGAACCAGCTCGCTTCTTACAGTGGCAGCGGCGACAACGGGGGTTGCTTGAATTCGTCGATTCGACAATATTAATATTGCCGCCGATTTAGCGGCGGCGGCGTTAATATTGCTTTGAGTTTAGGGTTAATTTAATGAAATTTCACTTATTGCGTATGTAATTCTGTTAAATATGATAGCATTGAATAGATTTGGCTCCAATATATCGCCGCCGATGTGGCGGTGGCGGCAGCGATTTGTTTTGTTTACATTCGTCGGTTCGACAATATTAATATCGCTGCCGATTTAGCGGCGGCGTTAATATCGCTTTGAATTTAGGGTTAATTTGCTGAAATTTCACTTATTGAGGATCTAATTCTGTTAAATATGATAGCATTGAATAGATTTGGCTCTAATATATCGCCGCCGATGTGGCGGCGGCGGCGATTTGTTTAGTTTACATTCGTCAATTCGACAATATTAATATCGCCGCCGATACGGTGCCAGCGTTAATATCGCTTCGATTTTAGGGTTAATTTGATCAAATTTCACTTTTTGAGTGTGTACTTCTGTTAAATATGATAGCATTGAATAGATTTGGCCCTAACCTAAGACTAACACCGCTGTAAACCTGCTATGGGCTGGTGTTAGAATATCCGACTTTAAACTCGCGGTGTTGGCCTAACACTGCTCCATGCATAGCGACTTTTCGGCGCTAAACCAGAAATCCCACCCTAACCACGGGTTGGCTCGCTAACACCGCTCCATGCATATAGCCCCAGGTCACAGCTTCAGTAAAACCTCAGGAACCAGCGAACACTAACTTACCAACCTTACTGCTCGTGTACAAACAGACCAGGTCACAGCTTCAGTAAAACCTCAGGAACCAGCAAGCACTAACTCGGCAACCTTACTGACAGCATGCAAACAAACCAGGTAGGAACCAGCAACCACTGAACTCAGAAGAGAAGCATTCCACAGGCTGCGTAAGCATGTGCTGCCCACCAGCTGTTGCTTAGGGAAGGAGGCAGCGGTGGTGTTGAGGAGGGATAGGGGTGTATGTCCGGTCAACCAGTAGCAAATTGGTCAAAAGGGCTGTGAGATGCCAAGTATCACAGACCTACTTCACCCAAGGTAAATAGATGCATTCAGATTGGAATCATATGTTAGGTGCGTGAAACAACTTCAGCTTTTCCCCCCCAAAAAGATATTTTATGATTGGCAACCTGCGCTGCTGACCTTGTACTGTTACATCTTCCCCCCCCCCCCCCCCCCCCAAACTGATTCTACAATCTATGTCACTTCCACCATACTGAGTAGACTACACTGACCTCTCATGCAAGGCGCCACATGGACAGGAGGTGCACACCAGGTAGCCTGTGTACTGTAATAATTAGCACACTAGCCCACGGAATGGCAAGAACTGTGGGTTCAAATCCTGCTCTAGGTGCAATATTTCCCCATTTTCAACACATCACATGACAATACCAATATTGGTATACCACCGGCCCCATGTCAGCAGGTGGTGGGCGAGCATTAAAGCACACTGCCACACTTCACAATACCACAGTATATTTGATCTGAGTGAGTGATTGATTCATGGTTTCTTTACGCTGTGTCGGCAGCATAGGCCATATTCACGGCGAGAATTGTTTGGTTTTTATTCAACTTAACTGCTGGCACAATTTCACTCTAATCCAATTCAAAAACAAATGTAAGGCAACAACCCTACCAAGTTTTCCTATCAGGAACCATATGTTTATAGGGGAGGGTGGGTGGGTCAAAGTAGTTTAAAACATTGAGCCTATCGTGAAGATTACCAAAGACCACTAGCTCACTCCTGGTGTACAAACACTCCGATTCGCTGCTTCAGGAACTCCCGAGGTACCAGTAGACAACTCATATTCTGGTTCCCAGCACGCCATTACCAACACCGTCTGAACTTCTAGAATACCATTACTGGAGCTTACGAATGTTCCAATGACAAAGTTGCAGTATACCCATTAATGGAGATTGGCTGTACATTCTAGAGATATAGGGGCGCACTACACACTGGCAGGAATAGTCACGCCATACACTACCAGTATGTACAGCAATTGCCAATTGACAATAAAGTTATCGAGGAGAAAAGAAAATGTCATGGCGAGTACAGATAGATTGCAAGTGACAAGTGAGGTTCTGAAGACATTTAAAATCGAAATGTACACTTGTCTCCTTCACCTCACCTCACTGCCCCATAACCAATAAGGAGGACCAACTGACAATGTTATAACCAGCTCTTGGCACATTTCCATGTTCTTCACATCCCTCTGAGATTCACCAAACTCCAGTCCTGTCCACTCTTTGACGTTGTCTTCTCGCATTTTCTTTGGTGTCCCTCTTCTCCCTTCTCATACCTTATAAGATGGTCTCTATTTGGCTAGATCATCATGAGACATCCCTCCAGTTTACATGTCTTAACCATTGTAAAGTCTTAGTATAATCCGATAGCTTATTTGATTCTGCCTCTTTTTTTCTGTCTACCTGTTCTCCCTCCTTTCACATAACATGATCTCTGCCTGTCCAGGTCATCACCATGGGATATGACCATACCACTCCAGTTTACGCTTCTTACTTAAAGTTGCATAGTCCGATGGTTTTTGAGTTTCTACCTTACTTTAGTTTGAAGTAACTTTGATCTTAAATGGCTAACTTTTGAGATATTTGAAGTGCAAACATGCCAAATTAATTTTGGCAAGCATACCAAAACTCTGACAGCATAGGCTTCTGCACAGGTTCTATTAAAATTGACTCAGTATTCCCTTATATGTGACGACAGATGTTTAATAAGCGCACCAGTATTTAAGTTGGATGTGTAGAATCAAATCTAGATAATTGTTTTGGTATTTTGAAATTTGATTGTTTCATCGGACTATGCAGCTTTAATCATTGGGAGGTCTTCATATAATCTGATGGCTTGTTTGATTCTCCCTCTTCTTCTATATACCTTTCCCTCCTTTCACCTAACAAAATAGTCTCTGCAAGTCTAGATCATCGTGAGACATGACCACACCACTCCAGTTAACGCCTCTTAACCATTGTGAGGTTTTCGTATAATCCTCTGGCTTGTTTGATCTCTACGAATGTCCTCATTACTAACACACTCTTTGTATGATATCTACAAAATCTTCTGATAGTGCCCCATTCCCACGTCCTGTAGATATGTATGCTGTACAAGATATATATGAATTATGTCTACCAAACGATCTCGAGGGCTGCCATCTGGTTCAGACCCCCTACACCCCCCCCCCCCCACCACGCCCATACACCGATACATATATATGCAGTAAGGTTGTTAGTGGCGCCACCTTGATAAGAGAGACGCCCGCTATCCCTGACGCCCCCTGGTGGCCGGGGGGTGCAGACAGCTACACACACAGCGTACAGCACGGTTCCATTTATTCAGGTGCCCGTTTTACTCAGACACCACACATCCTCTCAGCGAATCACCGCCCACCACTTCTTCCACACTTTGCGAACCACTGCACACTCGGATCTGGTTCATTGCGAGTATCATGCATGTAGTCACTAACCAGTCGTAGTAGACAGTGCATACAAAAACAATTCGTCTATTGGTGAACAGCAACAGAGGAATTGTTAGTTTAGCAGACCCCCGGGCCACATTTCTGTTTGCCAGCCCGCCATCCGGACGGGGCGTCTAGAAAGGCCCGGGTGGGCGCCTAGAAGGGCCCTGATGGGCGCGAGAAGGTGGCAGTGGCACATTAAGGGGCTTCAATAGGCCCATGTACCAACACTTCGCAGGCCAATCCAGCATTTGCATGACCGCATTATGCATTACACAACACGCATGAACAAACCTATTCAGATGTTCATAACACAACATATGGTCATGATGGCACTAAATAGCTTTGACAATTTTATTTCATGGTATTTATTTTGTGTTTCTGTTGCGGCGAGGAGTGATGTGGGGCTGGTGCGAGATGGAGATGGCTTCACGTGTCTTTCAAACCACAGAGGGCCGGCAGCCTTCGACAGCTCACACCCCGGGACTGCTCCGGGACCCACAGTTAAGGGCCCAATCCCCTGCACCATCCAGCTAACGACTTGTTTGTTTTTTAAGTACAATTTAGTTTCCCCCCAACTCAATCTCTTCTCAGATGCTGGTCTTCCAAATTATTTTAAATTATAGGTCTATATATTCTGTACTCGCAAGTTAGAACTCCAAGTTAAATTATTACTCACGAGCTAGAAATGAAGCTATATTATTTAATCACAAGTGAGAAATCAATTTAAATTATTACTCAGAAGTGGGAAATAAAGTTAAATCATAGAAAACTTTAAAACATTAGATGGTAAATAATAGAGTTTGTTAACATCTAGGGATTCAGATGGTACCTAGATGGCCAAAACCACAGTTGACAGTGTGTGTGTAAAGCACAGTTACAATGATGCAAGCAGCCTGACAATACCTAGAAGGATTGTGCAATAGTGATGTTAATTAATAGTTGTGTATTATTATCACTTAATTCATTCATACAAGCTGGATTTTGTTATTTCTCAGTTATCTAATTTTGTTAGTAAATCGAAATATTGCCACAATTGTTTTTTCTTATATATATACATCTAGATAGGTAATAATTGTTTAAGCTTACTTTATTATTAATGCATATAACTGATTGCTATTTGACACAGCAAACTGAATTATGGAAACAATGTAATGTTATATGACCAGAAGACCAGTGTCTCGGTGCTGACAAAAGAAGTTGACTAAATAAACATATTTGCAACAACAACAAAAATCTAGAAAATTATTTATAAAGAAATCAGTTCCTACAACGGCGGTCAGGTGAAATTGTTCAGAGATATGGAAGTGGGCAGCGGGGGGGGGGGGGGCGAGTAACCCTTCTACTTTCCCCGACACCTTTCACCGCACTGATCCCGACCTGTAGAATGGATTGTACTGCTGGTAGCACCAGCCTCAGTGATATAGCCAACCTAGTCACCACATAGGACGCATGTTTAATATTCAGGTCAGTGTCGCCCATCACAATTCCATTCACGATGCACTCATCATGTAGCGGAGACGCCTTAATGCGCTTCCAACAACTCTTTGCACAATACGGCCCATACAAATAGAATAGGCATTGAGTCCCGCAGCTGCACCCTGTACCGTGCTCCCACAAGGGTTGCCCTGAGCGAAGAGCCGTCTGAAATGTCATGCAATGGATCAAGGCTAACACAGCAATGTGCCCAACAGACCACCCGGTGGAGCACATTATACAATGGATCAAGGGTAACCCAGCAATGTGCCCAACAGACCACCCTGTAGAGCACATTATACAATGGATCAAGGCTAACCCAGCAATGTGCCCAACAGACCACCCTGTGGAGCACATCGCACAATGGATCAAGGCTAAACCAGCAACGTGCATGACCGACCACTCGATGGAGCACATTGTAAAATGGATTAAGGCTAACCCAGCAATGTGCCTAATAGATTACCCAGTGGAGCACATCGTGCAATGGATCAAGGCTAAACCAGCGATATGCCTCACTAGGCACATCCTGTGTGGTACGCTATGCAATGGATCAAGGCTAAACCAGCAATGCCAGGCACCGTTAGTAGACCTAGTAGTAGTACATATAATACCATATTACAGATGGTAGTGGCGTTATTCCCAATGATATTATTAGTAATCATATCCAAAAATAGCAGCGGATGTAGCAGTCGTGCCATCAACATCATCATTACTGACACTGAGCACTGACTCCTACCGTCATTATTCGGCAGACACACCTATAGACGGACAAACGCTCCACACTTAGTAAATTGGTAGTGCTCTTTGAGGTGAGACCACCATATCCTACAGATATAATGCTGATCTGGTGTCCCTACCTGCTCACACACAGGTTTACCCCATCATACTGCTACTAAAGTCAACACTGAGGTCGGGCAAATCGTCGGGACAGTCACAAGGTGATGTCTAACTTCAATACATGTAGATGTTGTGGACGGAGAGCAGTGCGAGATCAAGGGCAAGGTCACAAATAAACGTCACGTTTTCCTAGTTCAAATTCCATGCATTTAATTACTCCTCATTTAGAAGTGGTTTATATTCCTGTTTCTTGTCCCCCTTTTCCCTTAGAAATTCCTTTATTTAGTATCATGCTGGACAGCTAAATGCATTGAGGAATGTATCTTACAACATCCACCTTCAAGAACCAGTTTCATTCAGGTAAACAAGGAACAAGAATGTGGAATTATCTGGGGTTTTCCCCCCTTGGCGACTACTTGAACTCCTTACTGACAAAGGAAGGATGACCTGGTCAGTTGCCAATTAAAACCCTGGCCCTGCTCCAACCCTATATTGAAAGCAGAGGAGGCGGTGGCGAACTGCTGCCATAGGCTCTTTATATAATTTCATCCGGCCTAACTGACTATCTCAATTGCTTGTTTGTTTGTTTGTTTGATCCTTGCAACATCTAATGCCATATCAGGACGGGTAGTGACGGGTAGTGACTTGTGTGTCAGTGCACACTCATGGAGACTATAGTACTGCCCCACTGGGAGATCAGGCTGCCAACTCGATACTCCAATATCCCACATAGTCAAATTATTCTGATACTGAGCAAAGCATTCCTTGCCATATCCTATTAATGCTGAATGCCAGGCTAGGAACAAGCACTAATTCTAATTCGGCATATTTGCACTTCAAATATCTCAAAAAGCTAGCCATGTAAAATAAAACTGACTTAAAAGTAAAGTTATGTAAATTATATCAATCAACTATATTTATCTTAACAAAATTACAGAACCTCAAAACCATAAGAGTATGCAACTTTAGCATCGTAATGGCGTATTGCACTTGGCTTCAACTAGGGTGCACACACAAATTACTTTGCATGATTGAACTCCAAAATTAGTTAATTATCATATATAAAATAAAGTAGGTTATAATTGTCAACCTAACCTATTCAACTAAAAAAATTAAATTAAACAAACAAAAACCCCAGCCGATTATTAAACTTTAAGCGGGCACATTTCATTTGCATTGCGCATGTCCAGAGGATAGAGAAAAGTACAGGGCTGACCTTGTGTGTGCGCATTGTGATCACCACACGTGGGAGAATGACCCCTGTCCATCTGGCGACTGGCCCCACTTTGCGCAGACTCCCTAATCCCTTTAGTATTGACGGCGTCCATTGCCCTCATTCAGCCATCAGCAGCCTCCCACGACACAGTGTGCACACAGGAACACCCAGGAATGCTCTGTGCCAAACTAGCCACAACTTCACCCGGTCAAAACTCTACTGATGCAGCACACTCCGCTAATCAGGTAATCTGTGGTTCAAATTTGCTTCTTATGAATGTAAAATTGTAATACTACAGTAAAATGTCTCTAACCGACCACCTTTACAGATCAACCACTCCCCTATATCGATCGCTTTATTTTGTAATAATTAAAAAAAACTCCTTAACTGACCACCTCCCTAACTGGACCATTTAAAGTCGGTCCTATGGTCGGTCGATTTAGAGAGATTTCACTATAGTTGATATAATTATCTCTCAATCTGCCTGGCTATTATTTGCAGCTAATGCTTGGTCCTAACTAGGTCGATTTGTCACATCAACTGCCTGACAGCCCAGCCCCCCCCCCCTCCCACACCACAACCCGGCCAGAAAAAAATGGCTGTCAAGTATGACCATCATGTTTTGTTGGGTGATAGTGGCCTATTTAAAAAGCGATTCTCGGCCAATGGAAGAAGCTGGGAGCCGATGACATCTGACCAATTTGTACAGTCTTTCTAGATTTTGTTGGGGCAGTTGCGGATATCGGTGCCAAATTAACGTCCATAGAGCCTCCACTAACAGCAACTGTGACCCTTGATTAACCTCCAGTTGACCGACTAACTCGGCCCCGTGTGTACGTACCTAAGGCAAAAGCCGATGGAGTTGGACCAATCTAATTAAAGCATGGCATGTAAGGATGGGTGGTTCGTAAGGACCAGGGGCGGTTGTTCCCATATTTGGCAAATAAACTACCTTAGTGAATGGGTGGTACCAGGAACAGGATGCCACCACATTTGACCATGCCATGTAAGCTATATTAGTAAAGGGGTGGTACCTCGGACAGCCTGTCACTATGTTTGGCCATGCCATGTAGGCTACCTTAGTGAATGGGTGGTACCAGGAGCAGGTTGCCACCATATTTGACCATGCCATGTAAGGTACCTTAGTGAACGGGTGGTACCTCGGACGGCCTGTCACTATGTTTGGCCATGCCATGTAGGGTACCTTAGTGGATGGGTGGTACCAGGAGCAGGTTGCCACCATATTTGACTATGCCATGTAAGGTACCTTAGTGAACGGGTGGTACCTCGGACGGCCTGTCACTATGTTTGGCCATGCCATGTAGGCTACCTTAGTGAATCGGTGGTACCAGGGGTAGCCTGTCACCATGTTTGACCATGCCATGTAGGCTACCTTAGTGAATGGGTGGTACCCGGGGCAGCCTGGCACCATATTTAGCCATGCCATGTAGGCTACCTTAGTGAACGGGTGGTACCGGGGCAGCATGCCACCATATTTGATCATGCCATGTAGGCTACCTCAGTGAACAGGTGAGACCAGGGTCAGGTTGCCACCATATTTGTCCACGCCATGTACACTACCTACCTTAGTGAACGGGTGTCATGTAAGTTATCTTAAAGAATACTATGCTTACATAAGTCTATGAGCTACATTTTGATCTAATCCATGTTACTTCTTATTTAGGGTAGCATTAGCAGGAACATTATTATTTCGATTCGATACACTGCAAACCTGTTTTTACCTTTCTGCCAGCAAAGCTACCTTGGACCATGTATGCGCTACACAGCTTGTAAACAAACTCATCCCTCAAGCACTGACACAATCTGCACCTACGACTCACACGCATTTGTCATGGTCATATCAAATAACCATGTTCCTGGTCCACCCTAATGTCCACTGTAGTCCTTTACTGGTTTACTTTCTTACACCTATGTGCTCTACATGACGGTCATATACAAGTGTGAGAAGGTGCAAGCCTCAACGCAAAGTATATAATGATCCAGGTATTGCGGAAATATTCATCCAACGATAAGGCCTCACACCAAATAACCAGGCCTACTTTCTACTGTAGTCCTTTATTGGCTTACTTTCTCACGGCCGGGTGCTCTATATGGACATCTCTCCGAGTATACATTACAGAATGGCGTTATATGGGGGTAAGGTGCAAGCCTCAAGACAATACAGTAAACAATGATCCAGGTAAGGCAGAAATATTCAGCTGGTAGATATACCCCCATCCCACCACACCATACCATTAAGGCCCCGATACCATCGCTCCATATGCCCTTTCCCGCTCGCGCCTCAGCATCACCTACTCAATACCCACTACACCAACCTCCAACCCACTACACCCACCCCAACCCACTACACACACCCCAACCCACAACACCCACCCCAACCCACTACACCTACTACTCCCCACATCCATTACACCCACACCCACCCACTCCACCCATATCCACTGCCCCCCCCCCCCACTCCCATCCCACCCACCTTTCAGATGGAAGACATTGAATATCCTAAATGTGGCGGGCGCCTTTCAAGAATTTGTGTTTCAGAACTTGAAATAGCAATGACACAGCAAGCAGGGTAATTACTAACATCCTTTCAAAACCAATTAAATGCCACATACATCATTCCTTTGTCATATTCTAATGCTTGTGTTTCACCATGAGGTAACAATACACAGTACACAATAGGACAAGTGTATGCCTTTAAAGTATTCCCATGAAACCCTTCCCACGTGAATAGAGCATACATAATGCATATAGACACGCAGACTAATATGGGTGTCGTGTGTGTGTGTGTGCGCTGTGTCCCCATGTTATATGATAAAATGACCTAAGCCAGCCACATATAATTTGTAAGATAGCTGTTGAAGAGAGCTCTTCACTAACAGGTTGGGAAATATTTGACACACACAATTATATATCCCGGAGAAGTGATTTCCTGTTTTTGCTTAAAAGTAATAATCCAATGATTTTATATTGGGTTGGCAAGCACAACAGAAAATGTCATTAATTTACATTACCTAGAATTACAGAAGCTCCGATGCCTAACAAATGGACACGGCGACATAATCGCATTTAGGGAACTAATTCCATACAATATTGGGGAGTAGGAATCCTGTATTAGGTTGTAAGATTTAATCAGCTTTAAGTCGGCCTAACCCACATACGCGAGGTGCCGGCTGTGTTGGTAAACCACTAGAGCATTAGGGGGACTGGGACGCCACCACTCGTAGACTCATATAAGGGGCTGCCATCACTCATAAGTAAACGTAAGTGTGGTCACCACTGATACACAAACATAAAGTCATCACTTGTACACAAACATAAGGGGCTGTCACGACTCATACACAAACATAAAAGGCTGTCACTACTTGTATACAAACACAAGGATGGTCACCACTCATACACAAAAATAAAATTCTGTCCCCACTTGTATACAAACACAAGGGGGGGTCACCACTGATACACAAACATAAAAGGCTGTCACCACTTGTATACAAACACAAGGGTGGTCCCCACTCATACACAAACATAAAATCATCACTAGTACACAAACATAAGGGGCTGTTACCACTCATACACAAACATAAAAGGCTGTCACTACTTGTATACACACACAAGGGTGGTCACCCCTCATACACAAACATAAAAGGCTGTCACCACTTGTATACAAACACAAGGGTGGTCACCACTCATACACAAACATAAAGTCATCACTTGTACACAAACATAAGGGGATGTCACCACTCATACACAAACATAAAAGGCTGTCACTACTTGTGTACAAACACAAGGGTGCTCACCACTCATACACTAACATAAAGTCATCACTTGTACACAAACATAAGGGGCTGTCACCACTCATACACAAACATAAAAGGCTGTCACTATTTGTATACAAACACAAGGGTGCTCACCACTCGTACACAAACATAAAGTCATCACTTGTACACAAACATAAGGGGCTGTCACCACTCATACACAAACATAAAAGGCTATCATGACTGATATACAAACATAGGGGCTGTCACCAGTCATACACAAACATAAAGTCACCACTTGTACACAAACATAAGGGGCTGTCACCACTCATACACAAATATAAAAGGATATCATCACTGATAAACAAACATAAAAGGCTATCATCACTGATATACAAACATAAGGGGCTGTCACCAGTCATACACAAACATAAAGTCACCACTTGTACACAAACATAAGGGCTGTCACCAATCATTCACACAAATAAGGGGATGTTACCACTATTACACAAACGTAAATGACTACTACCGCATGCACCAAATATAAAGGGCTGCCACTACTTGCTTACACGCCTCAGTCTCATCATGTACACACAAACATAACAGTCTTCCACCAATCGTAGATCCATAAACGGGTCTGCCATCACTCGTACACAAACATGCCAGAAAGCACCACACGGATTGAGTTGACATACACATGCCAGCGACAGTAACTAACGCATACACTCTCAATGCAAAAACAAACTGGACTGAAAGAAGACTGAAAGAACTATCTACTCAATCTACCTAAGACAACCATCACTGGCTAAAGCCAGACTGACGCGACGTGCAGAATACAAATCAACACACATGCATGTGCGATGACTTGATACCTCATGCCATCCATGGTAACAGCTGTGCTGCAAACATGACACCAACATATTTACATGGCTGGAAGGTTACCCAGGGAATGGACACCACATCACCAGGTGTAACCAGTCCAACACTACATACCTACTCACATCACTAGGTATAACCAGTCCGACACTCCATACCTACTCACATCACCAGGTCTACCCAGTCCAACACGTTGTACTACACATAGCACCAGGTCTAACCAGTCCCACACTCCGGCACTACACACAACACCAGGTCTAACCAGTCCACCACTCTGTACTACACACAGCACCACATATAACCAGTCCAAAACTCTGGGACTACTCACAACACCATGTCTAACCAGTCCAATACTCCAGGACTACACACTCCACTGGGTATAACCAGTCGAACACTACGCCACTACACCAGGTCTAACCAGTCCACCACTCTGTACCGACTCACAGCAACAGGTCTAACCAGCCCAATACTCCAGGACTACACGCACCATCAGGTATAACCAGTCCAACACTCCATACCTACACACAGCACCAGGTCTATCCAGTCCAACATTCTGGGACTACACACAGTACAAGGTGTAACGAGTCCAACACTACGGTACTACACACAACACCAGGTCTAACCAGTCCAACACTGTATACCGACTCACAGCACCAGGTCTACCCAGTCCAACACTCCATACATACTCACATCACCATGTCTAACCAGTCCAACACTCTGTACCTACTCACAACACCAGGTCTAACCAGTCCAACACTCCGCACATACTCACATCACCAGGTCTAACCAGTCCAACACTCTGTACGTACTCACAGCACTACCCTAGTTAGTCACCTTAGTGCCTCAGTCCTGACACACCCAAACCGGCTCACCATTCCGTGATTGACGCAACCCAGGGACTGGTTGAACTGACTGTGAATGTGCACACAGGGTAGAGAAATGTGGATCACTTGACTGGACCATCGATCTGAATTATGACTGAACAGTTCCAGCCAATCCATCACATCATGACCAATCCTTTACCGATTCACGTCAAATAACTCAAGTTGGATGAGCCTGGAGCGTCAAATCCTGAATGGAAGCGGGTAAAAGATTTTATGTTTGAATCAGCCGGCAGCCTGTCTGCAGCTTTCAAGCGATTCGCTTCATACTCACACCAGACATATTTACTTAACCCCTATTGTGCCCCAACAACATCAGCACTAAGTCAACATGGTGAAAGGTAAGCCGGCTCTGTAAAGTCTAGATGTACAAATGGGGGACCGACTTCAGCATGTATACTTGTGCCAGTCTACAAGTGTCAGGTGCCATGGACCGGGTTCTAGCTGCCTCACACATACCCCATATTCAATGTTCGTCCCATGCAACACCTGACGCTGACTAAATCGGCGCAGTGTGAGTGCACACAGAAATAGTGCGGGGTTCGGGTGGGGCGGAAGGAGGCAGGACTAACCTGTTGCATGGGAACAGTGGTTGTCGGTGAGTCCTCCAGGGTGTTAAGAAGTAGATCTGGGTCACCCACAGCTACGTGGTGCGGCAGGAAGAGACCGAGTGAGGATGAGGGGCAGGAGCAGGGGGAGCAGGAGGAGCAGGAAAGGAGGGCAGCCCTGGGCATGCAGGTGGTTTTACACGGACAAGTAGGTCAAGGCCCTGTCAAATTACGGCGTATGGCGGGAGCGTATTGAAAACCTACGTAAGTCCTGCGCATGCCGGCCTATCATGACCTTTGGTGACCTCTCGGGTGGTTTTGAGCGTATGTGGAACCTATGACTATGAGGAGCATACGAGGAGTGTATGAGAGAGTACTGTGACATTTTTTGACAGTTTTGATTGGCATATGGAACCTATGCGTAGCGTATGCGTAGCGTATGCGTAGCATATGCATAGTGTATGAGCATATGAGTAGCGTATGAGTCAAGATCGATGTCGAGACCTATGGCATATGCTTGGAATACGCTGTGCATATGCTGTGCATACGCTGTGCATACGCTGTGCATACGCTAGGAGTACGCTCCCATACATAACTCATAGGTTATGCGTATGCTACATAGGCTAGAGATACGCCGGTGACGCAAGTTGAGCATATGCGTAACCTACGCCGGCGCACCCCTAGCGTATGAGGAGCATACACCAGCGTATGAGGAGCATACACCGGCGTATGAGTAGCGTATGAGTAACGTATGAACCATACGCTCCCATAGGTCGAGATTTTTTTAGCATGCACAAAAATATTTGGACGGACGGACGGGAGAAAGCGTAGGGCGGCATAGGCCAGCACATAACGGCCTATGCATAGCGTATGCGTAGCGTATGCGTAGCGTATGCATAGCGTATGGCGGTGTATGCCGACGTATATGACATAATGCGCCTATGCCGCCGTACGCTCCCGCAAAAAACCCTAATGTGACAGCCCCTTTAGAAAGCGGGGCTATACAGGAGGGTGAGGTGTATGCTGGAGTGAGGGCAAGGAGTGGCGCTACACAGGATGCAGGTCAGGAGGCGGAGATACAGGTCAGGAGGGAGAGATAGAGGTCAGGTGGCGAGGTGTATGCTGGTAGCAGGGCAAGGGGTGGAGGTGGAGCTACATGGGGTGGAGGTGGAGCTACATAGGATGTAGGTCAGGAGGCGGAGCTACAGATCAGGGGGCGAGGTGTATGCTGGCGGCAGGTCAAGGAGTAGAGGTGGAGCTATGTAGGTCAGGAGGCAGAGCTGCAGGTCAGGGGGCGAGGTGTATGCTGGCGGCAGGTCAAGGGGTGGAGCTACATAGGATGTACTCATGGCGCGAGGTGTAGGCTGGCTAAAGGTCAAGGGGATGAGCTACATTGGATACAGGTTAGAGGGCGGAGTTACAGGTCAGGGCTTGAGGTGTGTACTGTTGGCAGGTGAAGGGGCGGAGTTACATAGGAGATAGGTCAGGAGAGTGGTGTAGACAAGAAGCCGGGATCTTCACAAGAGATGCGTGAAGGGGCGGAATTACTGACGATAGAGCGAGATCATGGCTGTATGGAAAGGGTCAGCCCCTCCGGTGTTGTCGCCTGCAGTGGGCTGGGAGGGTGTTCTAACGTAGGCAGGCGTATCCATTGCCTAAACTCCTTAAGGCCGTGTCACATTACGATGCATCTCGCAAGCGCGCTGGCAACGCGTAAAATCACTTTTTTTACATTGAGAAGTGTAAAACATTTCGGTGTGGGGGGCAAAATTGGACGTATACATACCGTATACATAGCGTATGGCCAACATATGACCAACGTATGGCTAATGTACCTCCCGGTGAAAAATGCTTGAATTACGCTCATGGTACGTTCACAGAACGCTGGTGAACATTATATACGTTATTCGATCGCCATAACTACGCCTCATATGTTACATACGTCAAGACATGCTGGAGAAATGCTAAACGTTCGTTCGACATATGTTATCCATGAGTTGTCAGTACGCGGACTGTACGTTCCCACTGCCTTTAACATGGGTTAACATGGGTCAACATAACAACATATCCTGCTGTAGCGGCCAAAAATCACATACGTTGGCGCGATGCATCGTAATGCGACAACCCCTTTAGTCTCGCTCTGACTACTGGTCAGCAGCGCCATAGGCAGCGCCCGGGGCAGTCGGTGACCAGTCAAGGTGGGCACATGAGTTGAGCACTCTCGTCCCGTAGTTTGTGGGTTCGAATCCTGCTCAAGTCAAACCAATCACATAAAATGTTATACTTGTCACTACCTAGCCTGGCTGTTTGCGATTACTTGGATAGAATACGAAGCAGTGGAATGAAGAACACCAATAGTCTGCAGTTGAAATTTCCCTTGATGAATGAATCAACGACAAAGAAAGAAAAGAAAAGAACAAGAAAAGGTCAGCTTCAGGAAGAACAATGTTAACTACTGGCTTAAATCGAGGCAGGAGCTTTTGTCAGGTTGTCAGGTTGGTGAAAAGGATGCCACCAGCATGCCATCTTCATTATTTATAAATACGCCATGAATATTCACCCTACACTACCACATCCACTACCGGCATGCATACCTGCAGCCGCATGGAGCGTTTAACTAACGTCATTCACATTCCTGACATTGTCGCTCATAAACCCAAAAGTTACCAGGAGTATGCCGGTGGATCTATATGACCCTTTATAAGGTCTATATGTCCCACAGGAGTGTGCGACAGGCCCTTTGCAACATTCTCAGGACCTTATGAGATTCGATACCGGTTTTCAGAGTTCCGCTGGTATCTCCAAAAGGACTGAAGCTGTGACCCAGCATACTGGGTCACAGCTTCAGCTTACCTGTGTGCTGAGATGATGAACACGCATACATAAAGTGGTATTTTATCTAATGCCAATTGTTTGCCAGGATAAGTTCACTACAAGCTACATTAGAAACAAATGTATGGCAAGAACTCTATCAAGTTTGGTCATCAGGAGGCATGCGGATTTAGATGCAAAGTTGTTTTGCATCCTAGCAACATCTAAAGTAATATCAGGACGGGGATCTTTAGGATTCCAGACGGCGTTCCATCTTTCCATCGCCCACCACTCCGGAAATGGTGAATGGGTTTGTTAGTGAAGTGCCGCCCTGAGGTCTGCGTGGAAACCCACCACTTAGCCTTCACAGGTATGTGGCCGGCATGCGCTAGCCGTCACCAGTGTCCGGTGTCTGCCGGTCACAGGTGGGCCGGGGCCCGTCACACTAACTCACAACCCGCCCACTCATGTCTCCCCTCCCTGGGTGCCCGGTGCACACCTGTCTCCCGTGCATGGGTGTCTCCCAGTAAGGTCGAGTCTGGCAGTGATGTTACTTCACCACTGAACCAGGTCCTCACTCATGCTACCTAAACTAATGACAACATCAAATGTTCACAACCAAAACACTGATCCTACATATCCAACTAGATACTGGGGCGCTCATTATAACACTTACTGCAGTTTGGCGCACCTGTGTTACACTGCGCTACTCGAAAACGAGTAAACAAAACATGTCCAGCATTTCAGTGTGTCCACCAAAAATTTAATTTGGTAGGATTTCACTTCAAATATCGCCGAAATTAAAGTTGCATAGTCCGATGGTTTTGAATTTCTGTATTTTTTCTCAGATAAATATATTAGACCAATCACGAGTATCTACTTTACATTAGTTCAAAGTTACTTTTATCTTAAATGGTAAACTTTTGAGATATTTTGAGTGCAAACATATCAAATTAGTTTTGGCAAGCTTGCCAAAACTCTGACACAATAGACTTCTGCAGTAACAGGTTCTGTTATATTGACTCAGTATTGCCTACTATGCAGAAACAAATGCTTAATAAGTGCATCAGTGTCTAAGGTAGATATGTAAAATCAAATCTAGATAATTGGTTTGGTTTTGAAAATTTGATATTTCATCGGACTATGCAGCTTTAACTCAGTAAAATCAAATGTATTTCAAGCTAAAGTAAAGTAGGTTATAAGGATGAACCTAATTACCGGTAATATATTTATCTAAAATCAAAAAAGTAGAAACCGAAACCTATTGAATAATATAAGTTGAAGCTTAACTTAACTGTCCTCAGGGGGTGGCGCGTGGCAGGCTGGAACCATACAGGGAGGCTGGCGCAATAGGCCAGCCAGCATACAGCCACCGTACCCCAATTATAGTGCTTATACCACCTCAAACTGTGGGCAGTGGCAATGCGCTGGTGTAGGAGTGGGTTGTTGTAGCTGGGTGCGCCCCTATCCATAGCACACACTGCACGTACAGGACGGCTTAGTGCACACTGCCCTCCCCTCCCCTGGTGCATGCACATTTCAGCTGGCAAAGCGAGCGATTCACTAAGCGATCAGAAATTAGGTCACAATGGTGTTTCCATGGTGCCTGCCCTTATGACATCGTGACCAGAACCCTAATGCCAGGTACACACATAGCGTATAGGATTCGCGCACTAAAACTCCCGATCCGCTTAAAACTGAAATCGGGCCGATTCATTTTTCGAATCGGGAATCGCAATCGTAATCCTAGTGCACACCTACCGTTTTAGCCCTAAAAATCAGGAATCGCAATCGGTAGGTGTGCTAGGGGAGTGCACACCTCACGATTTTGGGGCAGTTTTAGGTCGTATACGCTAGGTGGGTGCGGGAAAACGATCGTATACGCTAGGTGTGTACCGGGCATAAGTCAGGGTGTTTCCATGGTGCCCGCTCTTATTACATCGTGACCAGAACACTAAGCTAAGATTCCATATACGTGGTATGCGGTATGCGAATGCAGTATGTGCGGCATAGATATATCCAAACCCCAATAGCCGGTGTTTACTTTTTGTTCTGGGGGGTCGTTAAACAAACAAAGACTCCCAAAAAGATACCTATGGCATTTTTTTTGTCTTTTGCTCCAAATTTGTGAAGGAAAATCAAAGTTACTATTGTTTTCTATGGCAAACGCAGCAGTATTCGCATTTGCACATCGGACCATGGGTCGATCCATTTTCCGCATTCGCATTCGCGTTTGCATTCGCGTTCGCATGTATGGAAGTACTACTATGCCTTTACATGCTTTTCGATTTTTTTGCCGCATTCGCATACCGCGTATATGGAATCTTAGCTTTAGTCAGGGTGCTTCCATGGTGCCTGCTCTTATGACATCATGACCAGAATCCTAAGTCAAGGCATTTCCATGGTGCCCGCTTAAGATAACAGCATGACAAGAACGTAAGTCAAGGCGTTTCCATGGTGCCCGCTCTTATTACATGGTGACCAGAACCCTAAGTCAGGGCGCTTCCATGGTGCCTGCTCTTATGACATCATGACAAGAACATAAGTCAAGGCGTTTCCATGGTGCCTGCTACACATGACATCGTGGCCACACTCTAAGTCAAAGCATTTCCATGGTGCCTGCCACACATGACATCATGACTAGAACCCTATGTCAAGGCTTTTCCATAATTCCTACCACACATGACATCGTCACCAGAAGCTCTTCCACGCTGCCTTCCTTATGAGATTTTGACTGGAAACCTAAGTTATTTGCCCCCCCCCCCCCCTCCACCCCTCCCTGTCCCATTATACATAACACTGCCTCTTCCCCACCACATGCCCCCCCCCCCCCCCCCCCCCCCCCCCCCCCCCCAACAGGGCACGTCTACCGCGCCGCCGCCTGCACACACTTCCGTTCCACCATGTCTAATGTTGTCTCCCTCTGCACCCCACACACACACCACACCCCGTCTGTCCGATACATTGTCTCTGCCCCAACACAATCTCCTTCCCGCCCCCCCCCTCCCCCAACCCCCGCGCACACATCACGTCTAACCTCCCCCCCACACACCCACACTTCCATCCCACCATGTCTAATGTTGCCTTCCTCTCCACACACACTCCCACACAGCCATCTTCCCCATCATACTTAACATTGCCCGCAACCCCCAGCCGACCACCCCCATTATCTCTGCCACCCTCCACCCTCCGCCCACCCCCGCCGCTCAACACCCACACCCACACCCACACCCACACACACGTCACTCAGTGCCCCATGGTCCGACAGGACTGCCCGACATGTGTCTAGTGGATAAGCTGCCAGCCTCGTTGTGAAACATGCCCCGCCCGTCTAGGGAGACAGAGACAGAGCGCGGATAAGGTTTGACAAGGCCCCGCCATCACGTGACACCTATGAACCAGACGTCATCAGAGTCATCACGTGACACCAATGACACAGACGTCAGTCCTTTTAAAAGAACTCGTAAAATCCACACTCAGGGCAATGCTAGCTCAATGGGGGGTACGGGTGGGGGGTAGCCTGTACTGACCTCGCAGGCAAGGATCCACACAGACAGGCGGGTTGTACCATGATGCCTTGATAGTTTTATGGATAGGATGCTCGTCCCAAAATGGCAGAAATGTGGGTTCGAGTCCCGCTATAGGCGAGATTTTCCCAACACTGGATACCATTACTACATGCTAAGTGCAGTTGCGAGGTGAATCATAGCCTGGTACCCTGGCCTTTGCTTTCTTAGATGTCACAACTGTGGTTGTTCCAAAGGTTAAGCACATAGGTGCATGAATATTCTTCTATTCTCATCTTAGCCTGGTTCCGTGGCCTTTGCTTTCTTAGATGTCACAACTGTGGTTGTTCCAAAGGCTAGGCACATAGGTGCATGAATATTCTTCTATTCTCATCTTAGCCTGGTTCCCTGGCCTTTGCTTTCTTAGATGTCACAACTGTGGTTGTTCCAAAGGCTAGGCACATAGGTGCACGAATATTCTTCTATTCTCATCTTAGCCTGGTTCCCTGGCCTTTGCTTTCTTAGATGTCACAACTGTCGGTGTTCCAAAGGCTAGGCACATAGGTGCATGAATATTCTTCTATTCTCATCTTAGCCTGGTTCCCTGGCCTTTGCTTTCTTAGATGTCACAACTGTGGTTGTTCCAAAGGTTAAGCACATAGGTGCATGAATATTCTTCTATTCTCATCTTAGCCTGGTTCCCTGGCCTTTGCTTTCTTAGATGTCACAACTGTCGGTGTTCCAAAGGCTAGGCACATAGGTGCATGAATATTCTTCTATTCTCATCTTAGCCTGGTTCCCTGGCCTTTGCTTTCTTAGATGTCACAACTGTGGTTGTTCCAAAGGCTAGGCACATAGGTGCACGAATATTCTTCTATTCTCATCTTAGCCTGGTTCCCTGGCCTTTGCTTTCTTAGATGTCACAACTGTCGGTGTTCCAAAGGCTAGGCACATAGGTGCATGAATATTCTTCTATTCTCATCCAAAATGGAGTGCTAAGTACCAACATCAAGCACTGCATGAACAGATAATTTCGTTTTCACATCACCTTTACTATACGTTGCAAATATGTAAGTAAATCCATTTGGATTCTGATTTTAAAAAGAGAATAAGTTCAAAATCTTAAACAGCCATGAAGTCATATTTGATCATGATAAGTGTGAAGAAGTGACGGTGGTGGTCATGTTACTGGCCATTTAACTGAAAGTGAACTTTTTAATTCAGCTGTTAGTGGCAATGGCGGCAGCTATGAGATGACTCCTGACACCAGAGCTGCTCACTTTGAACATGTTAAAGTTGTATAACCCCATGGTTATCAGCTTCTGACATATTTCTTTTATAAATATATTAGGTTAACTATTATAATCTACATTACTTCAGATTGAATTTTTTATTTTAAAAGGATATTAGGTTAATTGTTATAATTTGTTACTTCAGTTTGAAGTAATTTTTATTTTAAAGGGATATTAGGTTAATTATATCAGTTTGAAGATATTTGTATTTTAAAGGGATATTAGGTTAATTATTATGTCACTTCAGTCTGAAGTCGTTTTTATATGAAAGGAATAAGTTTGGCGATATTTGAAGTGAAAACATGTCAAATTAATTGTAGTGAGCACATTGAAATGGTGGACATGATAGGCTTTAACAGTGACAGGTTCTATTAAATTGACTTAGTGTAGATCAAATTTAGGCGAATGTTCGGGTTTGGAAAATTCGATGCTGTCATCTGACAATGCAGGTGGTGGTAGTGGTGGTGGGAATGGGGGTGGTGATGGTGGGGGTGATGGTGGTGGTAGTCGTGGTGGTAGTCGTGGTGGTAGTGTTGGTGGTAGTAGTGATAGTGGTGGTGGTGGTGGTAGTGGTGGTAGTGGTGGTAGTGGTGGTAGTGGTGGTGCTGGTAGTGGTGGTGGTGGTGGTGGTAGTGATAGTGGTGGTGGTAGTAGTGGTGGTGGTAGTGGTAGTGTTAGTGGTAGTGGTGGTGGTAGTAGTGGTGGTGGTAGTGGTGGTGGTAGTGGTGGTGTTAGTGGTGGTGGTAGTGGTGGTGGTAGTAGTGGTGGTAGTGGTGGTGGTAGTGGTGGTGGTAGTGGTGTTAGTGGTGGTGGTAGTGGTGGTGGTAGTGGTGGTGGTGGTAGTGGTGGTGGTAGCGGTGGTGGCAGTGGTGGTGGTGGTAGTGGTAGAGGTGGTGGTGGTAGTGGTGGTGGTGGTGTGAATGAGTACCTAAATATTACATAAACAACCTCTTCCTCCCCCCGCCCCCATCAGCAGCTCCGCACACCCATCAGCAACTTGCGTACCATAACCCCCCCCCCCTCACTCTCACCACCACACCCCACACTCACTCCCCACCACCCCAACTCACCCTCAGCACCACCACCCCCAACCACTACCCCACACTCAACAAAACCACCACCACCACCACCCCCAACCACTAGCCCACACTCAACAAGACCAACACCACCACCCCCACTACCAGCACTACACGCGCCCTCCGTAAATATCCTATCACACACTACGTTTTAATTCGATTAGACACATTTAAGGCTGATAAAATAAAAGAGAAAAAGTGTTCTATCTGATCATGTTTACCGGAAGAGGCACCATTTAGTGCGACATGAGCCATGACCTACGTCATGCGACAATGAGGTCATCATTCATGATATTGCATAGGGTGCATTATGACATAGGTTAAGGTTAAGGACACAGTATCTGTCACGGTATAATAATAAATAACATGACACAGGAATGGGACAACCATAGTGTTTAGTACCTGTCTTCAACAGACAAGCCAAATCCACCAAGCGGGATGACCGAATGACTTGAATGACTTGAGTGTCCGTCTCTTGCTTTGGTAGATCCTGGGATCCGAACCCACTGGTTCAAACCTTGGTCGAGTCAAATCAATTACTTAAAAATGTATATGTGTCACTTTCTAGCCAGGCGCTCAGCATTATTAGGATAGGGCAAGGACTGGTTGGCTCAGTGTCAGGATATTGTGACTGAATGGGATATCGGGTGATGTTGCTGGTGGCCTGGTCTCCCAGTGGGGAAGCACTATAAAGTCGCCATGAGTGCACACTGTCATAAGTCAGTACCTGTCCTGATATGATCTTAGACGTGAAACTCCAACAACCAACAAATCAACTCTATATCCAGACCAGTGAGATAGCAGCTCATTGGAGGTACATTCAAATGAAACGCTATGCCAACCAAATGAAACAAAATCAGTTTGTACGTCGACAAATTGTTCACACATGGCAACAGTTCGCTGATCACAGGGGACCACTCAAGACAGGCACTACTGAAGATTATTACATGACGTATATGACATGACGGTATACCACGTGACACAGTAGAATGTGGCACAGATACACACACTTGACAGAACATGAAGGTATGTGACAGGACCTGTCTTCAATGACTTGTGATCGGCGAACCCGTGTCATGTTCAAACAACTTTTCAACGTCCAAACTATCTTTTTGGTTGTTTCATTTGACTGTCCCTCCGATGACAGCACACTCACTATATTAGGACATTAGTCTGAACACAGAGTTGTTCTTTGAAAACAGGTAGTAAGTGAACTTACGTAACCAGGGATGAAAGTGGTCTCCGGCAAAAAACGCGGAAATCACTGACGGCGAATTTCCGCGATAATGCGGATTTCCCCCCATAGGATTACCACTGTCAGGGAATCGCGGAAAAATACCGGAAGTCAGGTTTCAACTGTCCTTGTTGTGACTATATCATCGTCCAAACGTAACTATTTCTTGTTTGGCTTTCAGGTTCTCGCAACATCTAAGGTCATTTGGACTAACCAATTGTTGTCATATACCACCGATTCCTTGGCATTTTGTTCAAAGTTATTCGGTAAATATAAAAAATTGCGGAAATTCGCGAAATCGTGGAGATCTTTCATCCCTGCATAACGACATGACTGTTACCAGTTAACAAATTATGATATGCTCCAATTTCTTTGCACAATTTTCAGCCACCAACCTTACACTGACCTCATAGTAAACTCAGATGTCCACCTGCTGACTGACTGGTCATGACAATTGTGTCGCCAACACTGAAGCTTATCTGGCGCGCTCAACCAAACCGCTCTAAAATCCCTCGGTGCAAGCTTTTCTGACAGTTCGCTTGTGCTTCATTAATCGCTTCAGCTTAAAAGTTGCGCAATCTGATGGTTTTTAGTTTCTGCCCATTTTTAAATTTTAAAAAAAGAAGAAAATAATACTAGGCCCATCGCTGCAATTTCGTTTGAAGTAACTTTTACTTTAATGGGGTAACATTGGAGGTATTTGAAGGGAGAAAATATGCTAAATTTAATTTTAGTAGGCACGCCAAAATGCGGTAAAATGGGCTTTGTTCGCCGCTTTTCATGCATAGCAGCACACCACTAGAGCACCAAACCCCAATAGATATTTAATGAGTGCACCAGTATCCAACTTGGAACCATAGGATCAATTCTAGGGAAATGTTCGGCCTTTGAAAATTTGACGCTTTCATTGAGTTTGTCAGCTTTAACAGTTGGCACATTAAACTGCCTGGCATAGCGTTGGGTCAATGCCCAGCACCCTACATCGCTATCCAATGACATTGCACGGTAGTTGTGTGGATGTGTGAGGGTACAGTTGATGTATTGGGAGGTTGGGAAGGGTTGTCTGCGCTGGTTGGGGCAGGTTTTGTTTGTTTCCTTGTTTTACATCCTAGCAACATCTAAGGTCATATAAGGACGGGTACGGCCTTGTGACAGCGCGTACTCATGGCGACTTTATATTGCTGCCCTACTGGGAAATCAGGCCGCCAGCACCATGACCTGATATCCCACTCAGTCACATTATCCTGACACTGAGCTAACCAATCCTTGCCCTATCCTATTAATGCCGAGCGCCGGGCTAGGAAGCGACAAGTATCAATTTTAATGTCATTGGGTTGACTCGACCGGGAACAGAACTCCCGACCTTCCGCATGTGAGGCCCGCGCTCTACCGATTAGGCCACCGCGGCCGGTTTAGGGCAGGTTGGAACACATTGGGCTCCCACATATCAAGCACTGCCTCGTTATATAGATGCATGCCTCCTCTTTATTGGTCCCACATACCTGACCCAGAGGTTACAGTGAGTGGTAGGCGCGCCTGTGCTGACGCCAGTCTGCTCTAACCACCCACAGTGCCCTGTGCAGGTTGGGATTTCATGTCCTAGCAATATATACTGTTGATTGATTGATTAACTAATTAATTGATAGTGATTTTACGCATTGTCAGCGGCAAGGGCCATATTGATAACAACAGATATAATTGAGAAAAAGTTATTCTGTCGTCCGCTTTATTTCGAGAAACTAACATTTGTCAAAAGAGGGTACACTTTATCTCTAAATACATAGGTAGGATCTACGGCCATATCAAGACAGATACCGACGTAGGACAGTGCGCACTCGTGGTCACTTTATAGTGTTGTTCCACTAAGCGACAACCAGCACCATAACCCGAGTATACAACTTTACACTCGCATAACCTTGTGAAAATATTTTTTGTCAACTACATCACTTATTTAGATGATATCCGACATATTTGACTATGATATTAGTGCATCTATTTTACAGTGTTTATTACTACTAGGTACTGAATGAAAGCAGTCTTTGTCGCATCGCAACCGACAGCATGATGATGACTGCATGAACCCAACTGGCCCGAGTAGTTCACAGTCACACATATAGACATCCACATTTATTAATAGCAGAGCAGGTACTGCATTGATCCACTTAGCGAGTTAAATATAGTCGCTAAATGTAGACAGCCATGTTATTAATAGCACATACCACATCGACCATATTGGCCTGAGGAAATTACATAATCATAAATGTAGACATCCATGTTTATTAATAGCGAGTACAGCATTGACCCAGTTGGCTCAAGGAATTTATATGATCACTAAATGTACATGTCCATGTTTATTAACAACAAGTACAGCATTGACCCAGTTGGCCCGAGAAAATTACATGGTCACTAAATGTAGACATTCATGTTTATGAATAGAGAGTATGACATTGACCCAGTTGGCCTGAGCAAATTACATGGTCACTAAATGTAGACGTCCATGTTTATTAATAGCGAGTACAGCATCAACCCAGTTGGCCCGAGTAAATTACACAGTCACTAAATGTAGACGTTCATGTTTATTAATAGAGAGTATGACATTGACCCAGTTGGCCTGAGCAAATTACATGGTCACCAAATGTAGACATGTCTATGCTTATTAATAACGAGTACAGCATCAACCCAGTTGGCCCGAGAAAATTACATGGTCACTAAATGTAGCCGGAGGTCTTTTAATAACGCACTGGCAACGACACACCGCCTCGTTTCCCGGCTATATTTAGCAGCTCTCAGCATGACCAACTCATTTTGCGCTTAAAAAAATAAAGGGGGCTGGGGAAGAAAGAGGCCGAAACGGGCAGAAAGAAGGGCCTGGGATGTGAATTCAATACCTGCCTCACAAGTGCCCATCCGAACGCGGCTCAGTAAATAGTTATAGAGTAATCATCCCTTTATGACATGCTCAAGCGACTCTCCCTCCCGCGCCACTTCCGGCCTGACGCATGCCGAACACACAGACCGGAAATGGACACTCGTGGCGCCCTCTCCCCGCCGGAATGGACTGAGAGCTGCGCGCTCCGATATCTACTCCCCCCCAACCACACCCACCCACCCTCTGCTACAACCTGTGTACGCCCGGCGCCTTTACAGCTACATAATCCCATGGAAGCATTACATTTTCAAAACTGAAGCACTTCTCCAGATTTGATTTGTTTGTTTTACATCCTAGCAACAGCTAAGGACATATCAGGACGGATACCAACTTCTAAAGTAAAGTAAAGCTTATTTCGTTCGCCTCTAGAGCACATTGATTTTCGTATCATCGGCTATTGGACATCAAACATATGGTCATCTGACATTTCTCTGGAGGAAACCCGCTGCTGCCACACAGGCTACTCTTTCAGATAATTAACAAGGGGTCTTTTATATGCACTTTCCCACAGACAGGGCAGCACATACCACAGCCTATGATGAACCAGTTGTGCACCACTGGTTAGGTACCGACTTGTGACAGCACACACTCATGGCAACTTTATAGTGCTGCCCCACTGGGAGACCAGACTGTCAGCATCATGACCCAATATCCCACATAGATACATTATCCTGATACTGTGCTAACCAGTCCTTGTCCTGTTCTATTAATGCAAAGCGGCAGGCTAGGAAGCGACAAGTATCAATTTAGTAAGTGATTGGTTTGAATTGACCAGGAATTGAACTCCCGTCCTTTCGCAGGGAAGGCTGTGCTCTACAGATTAGGCAACCACGTCCGGTACCCCTGATTTGATCCTGCATATTCAACTCAGATGCTGGTGCATTTATTACAGTGTCATACTCCTGTGCTATGCGGCTGTGCTCGAGAACGAGTAATCAAAGAAAAATGCCCAGCATTCTGGTGTACACATTGAAATTAATTTGACATATTGTTACTTTAAATATCTTCAAAGTTAAGCCATTAGAATAAAAGTGACTCCAAACTATGGTAAATTAGATCAAACAATAAATAGAACATGACGAACAACCTTATATATTCATTTTCTTTTAAATGGTAACACGCAAATGTACAGAGGAAGGCTTGTCTGGTACAAATGGTCTTTCGTATTGAGCGCAACTATTTAAATAGTGTTATCCAACTGCACAGGTCAACAATAAATGTATTATAATATATTTACCATTTGTGGTGTTCTCTGTGGCTGAGTGGTTAGAGTGTCTGACTTTTTTCTGGTTAGACTCATAATCTGAAGGTTGGTGGTTCGATTCACCATGCCCCCACCTCTGCCAATTTGGATTTCCACTGCTGTGGATAACCTACAGCGTCATCAAAGGCCAGTTGCTCTCATACCATGTCTCTGTGGTGTGGGAGGTTAAAAATCCCTTGGGTCGGTAAAAGTGTAGGCTCGGGCTCTCTATCGCCAGACTGTCTAATGGTGAAAACAAGTCTATTCAGACTTATCCATGATAGGCAGTATAAATCTTCAAGAAAAAAAAGAAGAAAAAAAATATCAATTGATTTGGTTAACTACATTTTGGACAGTATGCTGTAACCAAAATCAGTGAAAGCGCCTGCTTCCTGTGTGGGAGGTTATGGATTTAAATCCCAGCCGAGTCAAAGCAATGACTTACAAAATTGATACTTGTCGCTGCCTAGCCTGGTGCTCGGCATTGGTAGGATAGAGGAAGGACTGGTCTGCTCAAAATCAGGAAAACGTGACTGGGTGGGATTTTGGTTACCCGTTCCGGCAGCAAGCTCCCTCAGTGGGGCCGCACTGTTCAGTCCTTCCTGACTGCGCACTGTCGTAGATTTTGTCATATGTGTGGATATGAATCTGAGGCAGTCAAGCATACGACGGCAGTCTATAAGACTGAATAAACATAACCTGCCAGAGGGGATGTTTGCGCAGCAGGCATTTGTCATCCTGGCTTGGCACCCAATTATGGTCACAAGCTACATTACTTTACACTCAGGCGACATGGCCGAATCGGTAGAGCGCGAGCTTTGCATGCAGCAGGTCGGGAGTTTCCGGTCGAGTCAAAGCAATGACTTATAAAATTGATACTTGTCACTTCCTAACTTAAACTAGGATAGGGCAAGGACTGGTTAGCTCAGTGTCAGGATAATGTGATTGAATGGGATATTGGGTCATGGTGCCAGCGGCCTGATTTCCCAGTGGGGCAGTACTATAAAGTCGCCATGAGTGTGCACTGTCACAAGTCGGTACCCATCCTGATATGACCATAAATGTTGCCAGGATGTAAAACTCCAATAACTACACCACCAACATTACGTTAATCAACCTTTAGGGCTTTAGGAAAGGCCAAATGGCTGTATCCTTTTCAGTTTGTTCAAGCCAAGTTACGAGAGGCTGGTAACGAGGAGCCGCCGGGAAGTCTCAAATCCTCAACAACAATGTCATTGTGTTTCAAGGCAAATTTCTGTATCCGGACCAATATTATCATGCGGTAGCAAATTGTGTTGTTCTGTTATCGGAGAGGACAATCAATTGAAGCAAATATAATTTGTACATAGGGGGGATTACTAATAATGTAGGAACATTCGAAGGAGAAGGAATGCTAATAATTAATAAGCCAACATTTTAAACATTTATGCTTTGGTTCCTCCTCTCAGGCAAATTCTATTAACTACATCGATATGCCCAAGCAGTTAGTAAAATAGCTTTCAAACTCATCTTGCCAATATTAAAGTGGCATAATCTGATGGCAGTGATTGCTAGAGCCTATCTTATGTTATGTTGAGTAACTTTCATTATAAATTGCAAAGTTTGGAAATATTCAAAATGAAAAATATTGGCATGCACACTGAAATTGGTTCTATTAAAGCTGCATAGTCCAGTGAACATTTTCAAAACCAAAACACTTAACTATAATCCTGCATATCGAACTTAGACATTGGTGCACTTATTACTATTACAAAACTATTAGGCATTTGTTGCTGTATAGAAGGGGACACTAAGTGCATTTAATAGAAAATGTTACTCCTGAAGGTAGATTGGTTTCAGAGTTATGGCATGCCTGCTCAAATTAATGTGGAATGCTGTCACTATAAATATCTCCCGAGTTATCTAATTTAAATAAAAATTACCTCAAACTAAACTAAAGTAGAATATAATTATCAATCTAATGCACTTATCTCAGAAAAATGGCAAAATCTCTAAACCATCAGTCTATGCAACTTTAAATTGACTTTGTATGTATACCCTTCTACTCAACAACAGATGCTTAATAAATACACTAGTATCTAAACTGGATATATCTATCGCACCGGATAACGAATACATTTACATGAATACCTGTGTTAACATGTTATTAAATACTCCAAAAAGTACGTCAATATGTGCTCTATCCATTGTTATCAATCCATGTAAGTCTTCGTCCAATACTTACTCTGCAATCGTTGTTATTTGTAGGAAAAAACTGCTGAACCTGCTCGTAACATCCTCCATTATGAGTGGAATATGCTAATTTCTGTTGATGTTGCTTCCTTCTCCCTCGACCACGAGTAGCCAGAGGCTTAGTACCGAGGTAACATCATAAAATCCACATAAGTGGCTTGGATTTTAAAACGTGAGGCTCTCATCGGTCTGTGTAGCTTTATTAAAAGCCCTGTTTACACGGGCGATTTAAAACGCCACATATAAAACGCCTTGCCTAGATCGACTCACATTTGCCGTGTAGACGCGGTTCTGTGGCGTTTTAGGGCTGAATCGCTTCATATGAAACGCCTCATCTATACCACCTCGGGAGGTGGTTTATTTGAAGCGATTCAGCTTGTTCCCGGGCGGCGATAGTATAAAATAGTAGTGCGTGCCGGGAACAGGGGAGCAGTAACTAATCGCTGGTTCCCGGCAGTGTTAGGGCCCGATTACGCCAAAATCTAGGGAATGCGATCATATTTAACAGAATTACAGACTCAAATAATGAAATTTAATTAAATTAACCTTAAATTCCAAGCGATATTAGCATAGCAGCTACATCTGCGTCGAATCGACGTGTGTAAACTAAACAAAATAGCAGTGCATGCCAGCTACAGGCGCCTGCTTGTTCCCGGCGCTGACACACTTTCAAACTCCGCCGTGTAAACACGCATCTAAAACGCTTCATATGAATCGCTTTGTCTAGATCGTTTCACAATTCCCCGTGTAAACACGGCTTAATAAATGCATCAGCAATTGAGGTAGATGTAGGACCAAATGTAGCCAAGGGCTTGAAATTGTTTGGTTTCATTGGATTATGTCATTTTCAGTTGTGGATCTCTCTCTTCCCTGACCCTGATCCTGTCCCCGCCACTCCCTCCCTCAGACACCCACTCACTCATCTACGCACGCACTCATCTACGCACGCACGCACGCACGCACGCACGCACGCTCACACTCACCAGGCCCAAGGTGCATCTGGCCAATTGGGAAGCTGTTGCCATGATTAACTTGCTGAATCCGGCTAGTATCGATCTGTCGATCCCCACGTTCAGGACAGAGCTAATCACAGAGCAGTGGTGGGATTACATAACTGTCTAAGCAACCTAGGAATTAACAACCTCAAATAACCCATAGTGCAGAAGATGGAGAACACTCAAGAAGGATTTCTACACAGATAACCTCACAGGTCACAGGGTGGGACAGTAACTTTTTTTCCCACTTGCCCAATCGGGCAAGCGACTGAATTTTCTACTTGCCTGAGTGGCAAAACTACTTGCCCAAGCCCAAGTCATCCAACTGAAACTGAAATCTGCTACTGCAGATCGGGAAAATAATGACTTGCCCATTCAGATAGGTCACCGAGAACTTCACCTGCCCGACCAAGTAAACTAGGTGTCGCGGGCAACCGGGCAGTCCTTATTGTCCTACCCTGGGTCAGTTGTGGGCAGATCTCCTACCGTGAGCAGCTCAACACCAGAACTCAAAACGAGGGTCAGCTATAGAACTCACCTGGAAGATATAAACATAGAGAACATGGTCAGTGGTTAACTCACATGGACAAGTGTTCATTAACCTCACATCAGGGACAATAAGTAACAGAGCAGAGGATTAGCTAGGAGCGTAGAGAACATGGTCAGTGGTTAACTCACATGGACAAGTGTTCATTAACCTCACACCAGGGACAATAAGTAACAGAGCATAGGATTAGCTAGGAGTGTAACTATTAATTAATAAAGTACAATATCAGTTCAATATGACAAAGGTTCCGGTAAAGAATTAACAATAAAGCTGACCATGGTTAAGTGTCTTTAAAAGCGGGAATTTTGACATCACATGAATTTTACATATAAAAGTGGACCGAAGGGGGGGAATGGGTCTGAGCGCCTGCTTCCCAGTTGGCAAGATTCGAACCCCAGTGTTGAACTCTGAGTCAAACGAAGTAAAAACCTATACTTATACTTGCCACTACCTAACCCCGGCGCTCAACATTACTAGGACAGGGCAAGGATAGATAAAATGAGGAAAACCAATTGTCCACGACTTAAATTTCCCCCCGCCTAATCAATGACTGCAAGAATCGAAAGGAAAAAAAGTGTAATGTAATGACATACACACCTGCAAGTTTCCCACACTCAGCATATAGTGACGGGATATCTGATAACTAATGTTTTATTCACATTTGTGTAAATAGATTATTCAATACATACTATTTGAAACACAAACTATAGAGACCAGACGGGATGGCCGAATGAGTTGGAGCGTCCGTCTCCCGTGCTGGTAGATCGTGGGGTCGTGGGATCGAACCATGGTCGAGTCAAACCAATGACTTGAAAATTGGTGCTTGTCACTTCCTAGCCAGGCGCTCGGCATTATTAGGACAGGGCAAGGACTGGTGTGCTCAGTGTCAGGATAATGTGACTGAGTGGGATACCAGGTCATGGTCCCGGAGGCATGGTTTCCCAGTGAGACAGCACTATAAAGTCACTATGAGTGCGCACTGTCACAAGTCGGTACCCGTCCTGATATGACCTTAGATGTTGCTAGGACGTAAAACAACAACAAACAAACAAACAATTGATCCATAACCGGATGCAAGTGTGGGTAGATGCCGCTGCAAACATTGTTTGTTTGTTTGTTGGAGTTCTACGTCCTGGCAATATCTCAGGACGGGCAAACATAAAGTGAACACAATGTGGTCTCACTGTATTCATATAAATAAATACATAATTAAAAATGATAAATCATCAGGTAAAGAAACAAAATATCGATATTTTAAAGAAAAACGAAAAAAACAATCCATTTCGTTCTACAAGCCTATCACATCTAAGTACATCTCGTTGTCAGCAAGCCCTGAAAGACATTTCTAGTTGAGTCCAGGAAACTATTTATTCAGGAAATTAAAGTTGGCCTGGTCCGATGGTCTTGAATTGCTGCCATATTCTTTAGATCAATACGTTATGTTGATCGTTATATTCCACGTTACTTCAGTTAGTAACTTTAATGTTTAAAGGCTAACTTTAAATATCATTATTTGACGTCAAAACAAATTAAATGATTTTTTGCATGCAAGTAGAAATGTTGGACACCAGAGGCTTCGACAATACAGGTGATATTAAATTGACTGCATTCTTTCGAAGCAGCAACACATACTTAAAACTGCATTGTCCGATGAAACCATCAAATTTTAGATACAAACAATATTGACCTAGATTTGATCCTATATAATCGCCCTGAATATGGTATTTGCTAAGCAAGCACCAGTCAACCAATCATGGTCATACATACCCAGTTTAGACACTGGCAAACTTATAAGATCCCCACTATATTTGTAATGCCTCATTTTAACCTACTACTGTCTATATTGTTCATACCATCGCATCGTCTCATCCATAAATAGTTCATATGCACTATAATTGTTAAGGCCGGAAGACCAGCGCCTCGGTGCTGAAAAAAGATGTTATTCAACTGGAATTAAACAAATTTGAACAAAAAAAAACAACTTGTTACTGCTAAAACTTATGGTGTCCAGTATTTTGACGTGCACACCAAAATTAATTTATCACGTTTTCATTTCAAGTAATCTCCAAAGTTAGTTACATATAATAGAAACAAAAGTAAAGTACATCATAAAAATCAACCTAATAGATTCATCTAAAAATACAACAGAAACTTAAAACCATCGGAATAGGCCACTTTTATAAGTGAACCAGTATCTAAGTCAGATATGTAGCATCAAATCTAGTGTTTTGATTTAGAAAATGTTATGCTATCATTTTATGTGACTAAATAATTCACACACGCACTCAAAAATGCTGTTGAAAAAAATTGTGAAGATGTCATTAGGTTATATATATATATAGATGACTATAAGTCGCCAATGACCATGGGCGAAGAAGCTAACGCATATTATGCAAGCATCTCGAAGTGCGCCCCGCCCCGCGCCTTGCTAAGGGACATCGACCCTACCCAGATTGCATGCATCTGATTCCCTCGTCCTATTAGGACCTACCACCCCCACCCCCACCCTCGCTACCATCACGCCGCACTGCATTAGGGTTTCCCGCCACCAGCGCCACCTCTGGTCACCAGGGGCAACACTTCCGGTTCCGGTTACCATGGCAGCAAACGCTGTTAGCGGTGCGGTGCGGTGCGGCTGAGGACGTGGCTCCGGGGCGCGTGGGTGCGGTAAGGCCTGACCTGGCCCGGGATGTAATAGGTCAACTGCACAAACTCGCTCGTCCCATCTAGCCACCAAGATGTTGCTGAATCAGGTCTCAATTTCGACCACACAAACTGATGGATATCTTTTAGAATTAACCTCATCTAGACGACTGGTTGGTTGAGGCTGAGGACTTGGCTCTGGGGCGCTGAGGCCTGATCTGGCCGTGGACGTATTAGGTCAATTGCACAAACTCGCTCGTCCCATCTGGTCACCAGGATGTCGCCGAACCAGGTCGGCTATTCCACCACACAAAGTGACAGATCCATTTTAGAATGAACCCCATCTAAAGTGCTGGTTGATTGAAGCTGAGGATATAACTCCGGTAAGGCCTGACCTGGCCAGGGATGTAATACTAATAGGTCAACTGCACAGACCTGCTCGTCCCATCTGGCCACCAAGATGTTGCTGAATCAGGTCTGCTATTCCACCATACAAACTAACCGACCCATTTTAGAATTAACCCCATATAGCCGACTGGTTGTTTGAAGATGAACGCTGACATGTTAATCGACCGTTATTTGTGGGCCTATTCAGTGTCGCCACTTTGTGTCAAGGATATATACAAGTTATGCGGTCCCCCCCCCCCTCTGCACGCACCCACCCACGTTGTTTAACCCACTGCTTCCTGAAACCACCTCCAGTTGACACAATCTTATATATCTTCGCTCAAACTCGTTGAATTTGATAGTATTTGAACCGTTCTGCTTTTTTGCATTCTCCGCCTAAGGAGAGCCTAAGTGTTATTTTATATAATAATTTCTGTGTGAATTTCCTGGGCCTGCCGCGGGCCGCCGCCGCCGCCTCTCGTCCCACCGCCAGTTGACCGCCTTCATCCGTAGGTCCCTGTGCTAAGGGCGGACAGCCAGTGTGCCATAGAGTTACGGAAAGACCCTAGTCCCGCATTTAATAAACATGTATTAATTTACTCCCTTATTGCACTGGCTCTCCTCCCCGCCATTCAGCTTGTTATTTATTGCTGCTAGATTTAGATCAAAACAGACACTCCATATTTGATGTCACCGCTGTCACTTATACACAGCCTAGATAGTTAGATGTCCTACTCGTATTACGAAGGTGGTTACTATATCCCCGGAAGGTGGTGGTGGTGGTGGAGGTGGGGGGGGGGGGTTCAATCAATCAATCAATCAATAGGATACAGCTATAATAGGCCCAAGCCCGCAGCGGACATAGCTCGAGTGTAGTCTCGCCCACTTCAGTATTATATATACATCACTGGAACGAAAACATACTCAATACAACTATGAGTGTTTTATGCATGAAATATCTACCGGCCACGCCTGCCGGGAACTACTCCCGGATGCAATTCTAGGAAGCCATGAGCTAAGTCTCAATTCACCTACTCCCCCTCACTCATATGGTTTCTGGGTGAAAATAAGAAAAATTCTCCTGGCAAAAAGACTGCATTCATTAACCCAAATGATCGGAGTAGGTAATTTGCAAAAACAACTTCCTAACAGTGTTAAAATAATCTTTTGAAAATACTAACCAGACGGGGTGGCCGAATGAGTTAGAGCGTCCGTCTTCCGCGTTGATAGACCATGGGATCGTGGGTTTGAACCCTGGTAGAGTTAAACCAATGACTTAAAAATTGCTACTTGTCGCTTCCTAGCCAGACATTATTAGGATAGGGCAAGGACTGGTTGGCTCAGTATCAGGATAATGTGACTGAGTGGGATATCAGGTCATGGCGCAGCAGCCTGATTTCCCACTGTCACAAGTCGGTACCCGTCCTGATATGACCTTAGATGTTGCTAGGACGTAAAACAACAAACAAACATATTTGAAAATACTATTAATATTACCTAGTATATAGTTCAATATTTACTAGAGTAAACTCACGGTCAGTATCTAGCTCAGAAGTTCCAGAGCCTCAAGCTCCAGCTATTTGCAATAGCTACTCACTACTTTCACCTATTTTCCAAGAGCTACTCACTACTCTCAGCTATTTTTCAAGACCTACTACCTACTCTCAGCTATTTTGCAAAAGCTACTCACTACTTTCATCCATTTTCCAATAGCTACTCACTACTTTCACCTAGTTTCAAAGAGCTACTCACTACTGTCACCTATTTTCCAAGAGCTACTCACTACTCTCAGCTATTTTTCAAGACCTACTCACTACACTCAGCTAATTTTGAAGAGCTACTCACTACTTTCACCTATTTTCCAAGAGCTATTCACTACTTTCACTTATTTTTCAAGACCTACTCACTACTCTCAACTATTTTGCAAAAGCTACTCGCTATTTTGCAAAAGCTACTCACTACTTTCACCTAGTTTCAAAGAGCTACTCACTACTTTCACCTATTTTCCAAGAGCACTACTCTCAGCTATTTTTCAAGACCTACTAACTACTCTCAGCTATTTTGCAAAAGCTACTCACTACTTTCATCTATTTTCCAATAGCTACTCACTACTTTCACCTAGTTTCAAAGAGCTACTCACTACTTTCACATAGTTTCCAAGAGCACTACTCTCAGCTATTTTTCAAGAGCTACTCACTACTCTCACCTATTTTGCAAGAGCTACTCACTTCTCTCACGTATTTGGCAAAAGGTACTCAATACTCCATTTCGTTGAAGCAGCGTTTTTTCCTGTCTTTACTGGGTGACCTTATTTGATTAATTAATTATGAATTTCTTAATATGAATCTAGCGGAAACTACACTGCTGCCTGCGCTTCATGTTCACAGCTGCATCCCTACCCACACCAGCATCCGCATACAGATCACAGTTCATGCTCCTAATGAGCTAAGTGCTTAGACAGGAAGTGCGTCTTTGCCCTATGGCTAGGAATTCCAAATAGCAAATGGTTTTAAGTTAAAGACTAAGGTAGAGTATCATTTCTAGGATGAAGACCATCAGGTAGCCGCTTCTCTGCGCTTTCCACATGTAGAGTCCTTTCCTTTTTCTTGGCCACCTAACATCCAACATTCACTTCCGCCAGTAGAGATATAATGACATTTACTATAACAGTTTGAAACTGATCGTATATATCAAGCTAAACAAAAGTGTCACCAGAGAAAAGATTGTCTCCTTCACTGACCATACTCTCTGACTGCAGCTATACACACATGTCCAAAGTGCCACCCCATATTCCGAGCACAAATTGGACTCAGCAGTCATCGACGAGTTCACAACAAACGATGAGTTTCTGTCGTCGTCGTGACTGATGGACAACCAAGAACCAAGACTGAAATTCTTATAAGGCTCAATAAGCAATAGGTAGGGACAAGATGCTCCCAACTAGTGTGGTGTAGTAAATGAACCTACAACAAATCCCACATTGACAAATAAATGCATAGCAAATTATATATACTACTACTGCTGCTGCTGCTGCTGCTGTTGCTGCTGCTACTGCTACTACTATTCATAAACAAATAAGTAAGCATTTCTCATATTGAAAAATAAATGCTTGCGCATTATATCCGTATAACAAGAGTGCAGCCATGATTGTAATAGAAATACTGACTTACAAAAAATGATACAAGACGAACACAATGATAAAACACCAGAGAGAAGGTGGTTCTGTGGTAGGCAGGCATACCTTAGCATCCCAGAAGCAGGTTACATAGGCTTAGCCCACCCTGACACGGGGTCCCTATGGTAACCTAATTCCCCAGTTTACCGCTGGCATCAACACATGCATATTTCAACACGCGCTGTAGATAACAGCAGCAGCAACAACAAAAACCCATCCCATAGTGGCCATCAACTGTTAATCTACAAATACTTTAGTGCAGGCGCCAACATGGATTAAATCACCATATCAAGTATTAGGCATGACGCGAATGGGCTGGGAGGTCGCAGTGTGCTGTCAGCTCAACCACACGTCCATCCTGCGAATGGAGAGTGGTGGGCAGTGAGGTGAGTATTACATTTGTTTGTTTGTTTGAGTTTTACAGCCTGCAACATCTAAGGTTATATCAGGAAGGGTACCGACTTGTGACAGTGCGCACTCATGACGACTTTTATTGTGCTGCCCCACTGGAAGACCAGACCACCCGCACCATGACCCGATATCCCACACAGTCACATTTTCCTGATACTGTGCTAACCAGTCCTTGTCCTAATTCCTGTCCTATTAATGCCGAGCACCAGGCTACATAGCGATAAGTATACATTTAGTAAATCGACCGGGAATTGGAACTCACCATCTCCCACACTGGAAGCCTGCGCTCTGCAGATTCACCCACCACGTCCGGTCGACAGGATTAAGAAGCAGGTAGTCAGGGTGGTGAAACAGTTTGTTGGGGTTTATGTCCTGGCAAAATCTAAGGTCATATCAGGACAGGTACCGACTTATCACGACGTGAGTGTGATAAGGGGCTTTGGTGTTTCTACAACCCAGGGATACCTATAGATAATGGTAAGGCGTTGGCCGAAGTCAGCCATGTTAATGTGATCAGAATGGGCCGAGAGAAAGTCTTGCCTCATGAAGAGATTAATACTTGTTTGTTTCTTTGTTGTACTGACTTGTTACAGCGCACACTCGGGGCAATTTCATAGTGCTGCCCTCATTGGGAAATCGTGCCACATGTGCGATAACCCACTATCCCACTCATATTATCCTGACACTGAGTAAACTAGTTCTTTCGCAATCCTAGTAATGTCAAATACCAGACAAGGTAGCGACAATATCCATGTTATGGGTATTTGAAGCCATGAGAGGATGGATCCGACACAGGAATGGATTACCCAATCAAACCGCTCTGCCACCCCGTCCATTCAAAGAGGCGGTCGTGATCGGTGTGTAAAGGCAGTCAACCAGTGATTAATAGGCAGGATGAGGCTGACAAAAGATGTCTCTGGGGGTAGAACAAGCCTCCATTTATTGAAGGAACTAATGCAGCTTTGGTTGGTATAAAAGACAAATTAAAGGTAGAGATCAAGCAAGTAGATTAAGGCCCTCTGTGTGCATGTGTGTTTCAGATACTGTGTATACCCCCACCCCTAGCCCATGGGAGGCAAGGGGGGTGGGTGGGAGCGGGTTGGCTGGTTCTTTGCGACCTTATCAGCCTGCCACAGGTACGTCCGGGGACCAGTGCCGTATCAACCGGATCTACAGGGGTAGGTCCCGCAGTGAGGGCACTGCTGATCGCAACCAGCCGATCACTCTCCAAGCACCTCATTCACTCTCCGCCAGTCAATGTAAACAGAACTCACACCCACACCCACACACATAGCTGCGCCGTTGTTTGATGGCAATATGCACTCTGGAGACCACATGCTGCATCAAGCACATGCCAATGGGAGCGTTGTTCTGAAATTGCAGCGGTGGTGCTTATCAGATAGATACCTTCTGAAAATGGTGCTTATTCCGAATGAGGTTGGTTCGTTGTTTGAGTTTTATATTATCTTGACACTGAGCCATCCAGTCCTTGCCCTATCCTAATAATGCTGAGCGCCTGGCTAGGAAGTGACACGCATACATTTTTGAGTCTTTGGTTTGACTCGACCAGGGTTTGAATGGGAATGAGGTGACTGAATGGGAATGAGGTGGCTGAATGGGTTGAGCGCCATTTCATAAAAAATAATGATGTTAAAATTCAGACTCATCACTGCCCAGGCTGGTATACAGCATTACTAGGATAAGGCAAGGAGCAGTAGAATGATAACGACCATCAGGAAATTTCCCCCGCTTAATCTATGAATGCAGCAACAACAAAATGGCGATCATCAGCAGTAGACATGCATCTGTGAAGTTGGCGATATTTTGCGAACTGCATATCTTATGATTAGTATGCATTATACCCGCTGAACACATACCCGCTGAACACATTATGGGAATATAGATTACTCACACACATGGCTGTGCACCTGCAATATTTGTGTACCCCCTTCAGTATACTCCGTATACTCCACCCCAATAACTTGCACCAACAACAAACTGAAAATGGACTGCAGGACCGATGTATTCTTGCCGTATGTATGGCAGGCTTTAATTATTCAGATTGGGTGCATTCTAGTCTGACAGCACTGCCGGGCCACTAGGCATACAGACTTATTGGTCTAAGGAAAAACCAAATGACAGTAACCTTCAAAGAAAAGAAAAGAAAGGAAAATTAAGGAAAGGGGGAAAAATGAGAAAATGGGGGGCGGGGAGAGGGGGGGGGGGTAAGGGGAGGAAAAGGAAAAAAGGAAAAGAAAAGAAGAAAATTATCAGCAATGCTCTGACAGTGTTAATATTTATACATGAGGATAAATAACTCATGACCAAAAGGGGGAGGGAACAACATCGGAAATCCGCCAAAAACTTTATTTTCTCATGCCTGCATTAAGGCTGGGAAGGTTTAAAGGCGGTATAAATAACTAGACTACTCAGTGCACAGGACCATCCTTCTCCCCCGTCCCCCACCCTTCCATCTCAGCGGGATGGGTCTCCATGGCGACCCGACTTGTCCCTACATGGCGGGGTGCTGAACCACTCGCCATAATGAGGTGTGTGTGGTGGTGCCTCGTGTCGACTTGTAGCTCCAAATGGCCGCACCCTGACCCCAGCAAACACAAGTCGCACCAAACTACCTGACCGGCTCGCAGCCGGCAGCCTCAGCGACACATCACTACTACTATTACCTGAAAGGGATTGGATTGGGTGCAGACGGTAACGTATCCTACACACAAGGTCAAAGATTCACAACCCCTGGATGATTCATCAGTCCAGAGTGGCGAACGACTTAAAACATCTTTTGTTGTTGTTTTATATTTAAAAAACTGTAATCCCTTCCAAGGCATTCGATACCTGGAACAGAACAAAGAGTGGTTGACAGATGACGTATGTTTTGTTACTAGACTTTACGCTTAATACCGTCCTGATATGACCTTAGATGTTGCCAACAACCAACCATCTTACGCTTAATCAGGGACGACAAGTTGGTTCTTGGCTGAGTGAGTGACTTGGTTGAGTCCAGTAAATTGTTTACTGGGGATTTACATCCTAGCAACATCTAATGTTATATCAGCACGACCTGTGACAGCGTGCACACATGGCGACTTTATAGTGCTTCCCTAATGGGAGACCAGGCCATCAGGACCATGACTTGATATCACACTCAGTCATATCCCGACACTGAGCACCCTATCCTAGCAATGTGGAGCGTCAGGTTAGATAGCGACAAGTGTCAATTTTCTAACTCATTGTTTTAATTTGACCGGAATTCAAATTGGCAAGCCACGTGCGGTAATCCAGTAAAACTCTGACTAAGAACCCACATACAAAGTAAAAACCTGACAAGTGGTTGATGCACTGGTGGGTGGTGGTCCCTAGTCCTGTACATACAGGTACAACAATTGGGAGGGAAGGGGTGGGGGGGGGGGCGGGGGGAAGGGACAGCCAGTTCCGGTTAGTGGTGACTCACAGAACTAACCAAACAACACTGCTCCATTGGTAATAATGGCATATTAAAACATAGAACACGTATACAAGTACAGAAGTGTATGGAGTGGAGTGGAGTGGAGTGGAGTGGAGTGGAGTGGAGTGGAGTGGAGTAGAGTGGAGTGGAGTGGAGGGGAGGGGAGGGGAGGGGAGGGGAGGGGAGGGGAGGGGAGGGGAGGGGAGGGGAGGGGAGGGGAGGGGAGGGGAGGGGAGGGGAGGGGGAGGGAAGGGAAGGGAAGGGAAGGGAAGGGCGGCGGGAGGGGGAGGGCAGGGACAGATCGGAGGGAGAGGGGCAGAGGGGAGGGGAAGAGGTAGGGAGAGGAAATGGAGAGGAAAGGGAGAGGAGGGAAAGGGAGAGGAGAGGAAAGGGAGAGGAGAGGAAAGGGAGAGGAGAGGAAAGGGAGAGGAGAGGAAAGGGAGAGGAGAGGAAAGGGAGAGGAGAGGAAAGGGAGAGGAGAGGAAAGGGAGAGGAGAGGAAAGGGAGAGGAGAGGAAAGGGAGAGGAGAGGAAAGGGAGAGGAGAGGAAAGGGAGAGGAGAGGAAAGGGAGAGGAGAGGAAAGGGAGAGGAGAGGAAAGGGAGAGGAGAGGAAAGGGAGAGGAGAGGAAAGGGAGAGGAGAGCCAGGAGAGGAAAGGGAGAGGAGAGGACGAGGGAGGGAGGAGAGGGGAAAGGAAGGGGAGAGGGGAAGAGGGGAGGGGAAGGAAGAGGACGAGTGGAAGAAAGAGCGAGAGCGAGAGAGGGATAGGGAGAGAGGGGGAGAGAGGAAGATATAAAAAGGGAAAAGAGAAAAGAGAAGAGAGAGACAAAAAAGATTTCATTCATATTTTTGTTCGGTTTAGTGCAAAAAGCAATGTTTGCAGTCTGCTGACCAGCATGCTGTACATCGTTCTGGGTGAAATGTCTCCTTCCTCCTGCTCGTGGCGCCGCGCTGAGGGCGGAACGGTAAGCGCGCACCGTCTTATTCAGGGTGGCCGTGAAGGGGCCTGTAAGTCATGGCATAATGAGTATTTACGATGGCGAGATGATGCTTGGTTGATTTAGAGTTGTTGCTAACCGGGGTGAGGGACGCGTCAGCAACAGACATAAGCCCTCTCCCAACCCCTCAACCCCCACCCACCCCCCACTGCACAAGGAAGGAAGGGCGGAAGTATACTGCTGGATGTGGGCAGCCTATTCATACGGGTGTATAACAAACAAAGACCCCCCACCACCCACCACCCACCCACTTCCGCCCCCTCCTGCTATGGCGGGCCTGTTCTGCGCCCAGGCGGGCTGGGCTACAAGCCCCAGCAGACCAGTGGATGTAGAGTTACTCCCCATGGTCAGTTAATCTATATGCCGGGGCCACTATCCTAAGTGGATGGGCAATTATTGTCTTCATCAGCAATACAGAATACAGAAAGTATCAAATAATACGAACAAATCACCAACGGTGATACGCTGATAAATGTATGCAACAAGCATTGAGCGGTGAGTGCCATTGGTAATACAATCTATTGCCCTGATGGTTTCATTGAAAACTTGCATCAGATTCAATTGCCCGTGTACGCACTTGCCTGTGTGTATGCACTTGCATGTGCGCATTTGCACTTGCCTGTGTGTGTACGCACTTGCCTGTGCATGTATGCACTTGCCTGTGCATGTCACACTTGTCTGTACACATACTTACTTACATATGTCCACTATGGTGTTCTCTGTGGCAGAGTGGCTAGAGTGTCTGACTTTTTTCTAGGTCGGACTCCTAATCTGAAGGTTGGTGGTTCGATTCCCCGTGCCCCCACCTCTGCCACTTTGGATTTCCACCGCTGTGTATAACTTACAGCGTCATCAAAGGCCGGTTGCTCTCATACCATGTCTATGTGGTGTGGGAGGTTAAAAATCCATTGGGTCGGTAAAAGTGTAGGCTCGGGCTTTCTATCGACAAACTGTCTAATGGTGAAAACAAGTCTATTCAGACTTATCCATGATATGCAGTATAAATCTTCTTCAATCATGTATCCCAATATCCAGTGTATCCCTTAAAGAATAAACAAAAATGAGCATGGATTGTATCTATTTACTGCATCCAAGCTGCACCAGAGCTCTATTTTTAACTCACTACCCAATTGCCGTTAAATTTGTTCTTTCCCCATCTGATATGTTCTTGCTCTCCCCCAATTGTTATTAGAAGAATGAAGCAATATTAATTTAGTAAATATATTATAATTTCTTGTCAAATTCTCCGATTGGACAATTGATGACAATGTATTTGTCCTATACCAAATACCAATTCCCAAACACGCAGACAAGCGTTAATGCTGCTCACTTTTAACTACGTGTAGGCTGTTTGCGGGCACATCCCTTTGAAGTGCAGCTTCAAGCAGGCACCACGCCCTGTGTAGGAGACCAGGAGACCAGGCGACCACCACTGCCCGAATCAGCATTCATTACAATGTAGGCAACAACAGCCACAAGCTCATGTCTTAACAAGTAAGCTGTCTCTATGCTAATAGCCCGTGTTTCAGTGTTAGGTCTAAGTGCCAAGCAGGTTACTGCCATTTAGCCAGGTGCATATTTCATGTAGCCATGATTATGTGGCGCTAGACCAGCGAGTCTTCCTGCTGTGTGCTGGCTGGCTGTGACTGATAGCTAGCTACTTGGAGAGGCCTGCGTGTTGCATCACAGGCAGATATACAACTCTTTTCTTCATTAGTAGTGTGATGAAATTTGTTCTCCCTACTCGCACCTCGAAACTGAAAAGACACAGCGATGAGGTTAGTTCTCCCTACTCGCACTTCGAAGCTGAAAAGACAGTGATGAGGTTTGTTCTCCCTACTCACCCATGAAAACTGAATAAAAAGCCAGCGATGAGGTTTGTTCTCCCTACTCGCACCTTGAAACTGAAAGGACAGCGATGAGGTTTGTTCTCCCTACTCACACATCAAAACTGAATAAAAAGACACAGCGATGAGGTTTGTTCTCCCTACTTGCACCTCAAAATGAACGAAAAGACACAGTGATGCCATTTGTTCTACCTACTCACATGTCAAAATTGAATAAAAAAAACAGCGATGAGGTTTGTCTCCCTACTCACACATCAAAACTGAATAAAAAGACAGCAATGAGGTTTATTCTCCCTACTCACACATCAAAACTGAATAAAAAGAGAGCGATGAGGTTTGTTCTTCCTACTCACACCTTGAGACTGAAGAGACACAGCGATGAAGTTTGTTCTTCAAACTCCTCTAGTGCTGAAAGCAGTCACAGTATACCACGGGGCTGTACCTTCCAATGTTTGACCTTTTTCAAAGTGGCACCATCCCATAGTTTTCAGTTTCTGCCGTCTTTTTTACATAAATATATTAGGGAAATCATTATAATCTATTTTACTTTAGCTTGGAGTAAATGCTATTACAAATCACTAACTTTGGAGATATTTGAAGTAAAAACAAGCCAAGCAAATTTGGTGTACATGTCTAAATGCTGGACATGATATACTTTGTCTATCAGTTTTTCAGGGTAGCAGTGTAGCCCAGGAGTACTAAACTCCGAGCTACACTGGCATCCAGTGCCCTGCGGATGCCAGTGTGCGAATCATAACAGTAGACAGTATTCAGAACTACACTGGCATCTCGGTGGTTTTGTGTACCCACTATTTGTGCACGACTTTGTAGCAGTGACAGGTTCCATTAAATTGATTTGATATTCCTTCACTACAACAAGAATAGAATGAGTGAGTGCAGCAATATCTGAAGTGGGAGTGTAAGATCAAATCTCGGTTTAACAAATATTATGCTTTCATGGGACCATGCAAGGCTAGAATAACGTTGGGAGTCAATGCACTTGGGTTGTTTATACACAGAGCGTTGTTGCACTGTGGTGAAGTGGTTGTAGTTGGTTGGTTCGTTGTTGGAGTTTTACATCCTGGCAAAATCTAATGTCATATCCAGACAGGTACTGACTCGTGACAGTGCACACTCATGGCGATATTATAGTGCTGTCCAACTAGGAAATCAGGCTGCTGGCACCATGACCTGATATCCCACTCAGTCACATTATCCTGACACTGAGCTAACCAGTCCTTGTCCTATCCTATTAATGCCGAGCACCTGGCTAGGAAGCGACAAGTATCAATTTTATAAGTCATTGGTTTGACTCGACCAGGGTTCAAAGCCACTCAACTCATTCGGCCATCCCGTGTGGTCCTTATATACACGGGATTGTTGCACTGTGGTGAAGTGGTAGTAACACTCCCCCACTAACAGCACACCGAGGACTCATTTACCTCCTGTCTCGCGAATAAAATCATTATCTTGATAGGCGCAGGCTTCGGGGAGATGACTTAATTAAAGAACAGCACCCCCCCAGCCTCCAAATCAGAGGTTCTAGCAGGCCAACATGCCCTTCTGCAGTGTGGGCCACAAGTGACGTCTAAACCTGACATCATAACCTCTGTAAAGCAAATACTACCGGCACCATTAAGCTGCTGGGGTAAATTCTCCAGCCCACGTAGATATAATCAACAAAGCAATGTACCCTGAAACTAATGGCATAGGTGCCCCCCCCCCCTCCTCACCTACCCCATTTGCATTGTCTCACTACTAATAAATAACAGCTTTTAAATCGGACAGGTGATTTATTCTGCACAAAATAATAATTGCGTATATTGACACCGCTGACTGATCATCAACTGGTCGGTGACTAGTCAGTGACTAGTCGCAAGCACTGAAAGTGGTCAGTAACCTCCTTGCGACCAATTTGGTTGCAAGGTTTTTGATGCAGCATCTGCAACCTCCTTGCGACCAAAATACTCACCAGGAGGTCAGTGAGTGGTCAGTGACTATTGTTCTCCCCACCTTTTGTTGTTGCTTTAGTCGCAAGATCACCAGCTTTTGGTCGCAAAGTGGTCACAAGTGATTGCAAGCTGTAGGGTGACTGAGGCCTTAATAAATAGACAAAAACTAATCGCAGGAGATATTGGAAATGGTGTCCCAGCGACGTGAGCACCGTGCCAAAGAGATGATTAGATGGCGGTTCTGAACAATCTACAGCACACTTACACAAAAATGCTGGCACATCAGTAGACGCGTGTCTGTCAGCTTAACGGAAGGCGACCTATAATTAAAATATTTACTATGGGGTGCCATTGCATTTGAGAGGCCGTCCCATACCTCAGAAGCTGTACAGTCCCACCTTGGAGTGAGCTCAGGTTAAAGTTGCATAATCCGATGGTTTTTAATTTCGGCCATTATTTATTGTTTATTGATTGTTATAACCTATTTTACTTTAGCTTGAAGTAGCTTATATTTTAATCGGTTGAGTTAACCTTGGAAGTTAATTTTTGGTGTGCACATTAAAATGCTGGCAATGGCTTCATTTTATCCACTTTCAAGCGTAACATAGGAGTATCAAAGTGCAATAAATGTTTAATGATTGCATCAGTATGTAAGTTGAATACATAGGATCACATTAGGTTAAGTTTGATGATTAATTGGTAACGGCTTAATATTGTCAGCAGCAAGAGCCATATTCATAGCGAAAAGCTAGTGGCATCTACTCTGTAGGTCTTGGTTTAACATTGTCGGCAGCAAGGACGATAGTGGTATCTATTCTGTCACTATTGTTAATCATATTTACATGCCTGCATCGAAGTTTAGAGAAAATTCTGAAATGTGCAGATCCATGTCAAATGACAGTAAAGAATTATCTCTGATGCCATATTCAAGTGGCTAAAGTTGTGTCAATTGATAGCAAAATTTAATGCACAAAATATAACTACAACTACAGGAAGCAATACAGCCGAGTTGTTCTTTGGGAAATTTGGTTGTGCTTTACATTGGTAAGGAGGCCTCGTATGCTGGTTGCATTAAAACAGTGTTAATGTAAGGCCATCAAATCCACACACTCTGCGCAGAACGTGCCCGAGTGTTATTGGGCACTGCCACCCAATGCAGTCAAAATGAGTCGAAATGCCAAGTGTAGCCAATGCGGCATCGAGGGCGGACTACTTGGTCCCACCGACACCCAGCATGATGTTGTGGATGTTCTTTAAGCATATCAGGCGATGTTATGCAACTTATGGTTTGGATGCTCGTCTCATTCATGTTACCAATTTTGTTTGATAGCATTGCAAACAAATGTTCTGATATTAGAACGAAGGATCCGACATGGCACAAAAACACGGTCCATACCTATTTTCACAGCTCAGTCACGTTGCTCATTTCCTTGGATATTGGTATCGCCAGCTAAGTGTTTAGGTTTAGAAAATATTATGCATTCATCGGATTATGCAACTTTAATTTTCAACTGACTGATCTGTATGCAGTTAAATTAAAGCTATCAGGTGATACAAGCAGAATAGTCTACCAATAACTGATTACACAAATCCCGGTTACGACGACGGAACACTTAGTAATCATTTGAGGCAGCGTGTTCGGTTGATCTACTGGCCATTACACACAGATTCCACGCCAGCCATGACTCAGAGGAAACTGGGTCATATTCTGCTGACCTCCCGCTGGTCGTGGCAACTGTGCCACACCGGCAGCATCATGAACATGGCCGGAAGGGGGTTGGGGGGGGGGGGGGGGGGGGTATGGCAAAGCTCCTTTAGCCCTAACCCCAACCCCTAATGTCTTCTACCAATATATACAGGTCAGTTACACAATGCTTGTGGACAACTAACATGAAGAAACTAAGATCTTCTGGCCGTTGTACATTCATGGCTATTTGCAAAAATCCGAGATGGGAGTAATCCATGCTAGCTTGAAATTAAATGGTGGCTGGTGAGTAATTGCATTAATATTGGTATGCTCATGAATCATTTCTTTGGGGCTTAGCTCCTTAGGAGAATTAAAACTGTGGCCTAATTAACCTTTTATAACAAAGTAATGGCATTGTACACTTGGCTTCAACTGGTGTTCATATATATTAGTTTGATTGTTTTAGCGTCAAATATCTCCAGAGCTATTCCAAGTCATAAACATTTACTCTGAACTAAAGAAAGTATAGTATAGTATAATGCTTTTCCTTCAATAATCTCCAAAGCGATCTTCACTTGAAAAATGTATGGCGTTTTCCCTGTGCGATCCAATCATCATATAACTTTGCTCCAAACTAAGTACAGTAGATTATAATGGCCAATGTTTTCTCTTTATATACCTCCAAGGCGATCCAATCACTATACAACTTTACTATAAACTAAAGTACACTAATGGCCAATGCTTTCTCTTCATATATCTCCAAAGCGATCCAAACACCACAAAACTTTGCTCCAAACTAAATTACACAGAACTAAAATGGCCAATGTTTTCTCTTCATATATCTCAAAAGTGATCCAATCACTATACACCTTCACTCCAAACTAAAGTACAGTAGACTATAATGGCCGATGTTTTCCCCTTCATATAACTCTAAAGCGATCCAATCACCATACAACTTCACTCCAAACTAAAAGTACAGTAGACTATAATGGCTGATGTTTTCCCATCATATATCTCAAAAACTATCCAATCACCATACAACTTCACTCCAAACTAAAGTCATCATCATCATCATACTGTCGGTCGCGATGCGACAAAAACTGCTTTCATTACTTGACTGCCGCTCTCCATTTAGTTCTCTGCTGTGAGAGTGATGTCCATGAGTCGGTCTTAATGTCTCTCAGCTTCAGTACTAAAGTACAGTAGGCTATAATGGCCGATGTTTTCCGTTCATATATCTTAAAAACGATCCAATCACCATACAACTTCACTCCAAACTAAAGTACAGTAGACTATAATGGCCGATGTTTTCCCTTCATATATATCAAAAGCGATCCAATCGATATAAACATTTACTCTAAACCTAAGTACAGTAGATTATATCGACCCATGGAACATATTTATCTATAAAAAAAAAATTAATTTAAAAGAAGGAAAAGACAAGAAAGACCACTAGATTATGTGACTTTAACCATTGCTTTAATGGGACTGTTTTTGATTTCGTTACCTCAGATGAGCGTCATAGTCTCACTCTGTCCAAGACGAGACGCAGCCCCCGGGGTCACACCCGGATCATACAGACGCAACTCCCATGACATTTCCGAGAATGTCACAGGTTAGGCGAGGACCAATCCGAAACTTTATCGGTACCAGTCTCACATTGGGACAATGGGAGCCTTCTTTCTGCATCTTTAACCAAAAAAAATAAAGATGTGACACCAACAAAAGTTCTGTCGATTCCAGAGACAATACATTTTATGTACACTTTAAGTTAAGCTGGATGTACTGTAAAACTGCTAATAAAAGCCACACTTTGTAGTTATAGAAGGCGCACATTTCACTCCCTAGATCTTGAGAATTCGGAGATAATATAGGGTTTATCAATGCTTCCCATTAGACTGGATGTACTGTAAAACTGCTAACATAACCCACACTTCTTACTGAGAGAAGTCCCACCGTTCACTCCAAAATCTCAGGAATTCGGAGATGATATAGGGTTTGTATAGGCTTCACATTAAACTGGATGTACTGTAAAACTGCTAAGCGAAACCACTTTTCTTATAGAAGTTGCACCTTTCACTATCAACATCTCAGGAATTCGGAGATAATATAAGTTTATTTACGCTTCACATTAGACTGGATGTAGTGTAAAATATAATAGAAGCCGCACTTCTTATTCAGAGAAGTCGCACCTTTCACTTCCCAAGATCTCAGGAATTCGGAGATAATATAGGTTTGTCTACCCTTCACATTAGACCGGATGTACTGAAAACTGCTAATAGAAGCCGCACTTCTTACATAGGGAAGTTGCATCTTTCACTATCAAGGTCTCAGGAATTGAGATAATTTAGGTATATTTTCTAACCGTGTTCCCATCTATCTCAAGGATACTCACTTATTTAATATTATACTCACTTGTTGACTACCATCAAGCGCTTGGCAAGGTGGGTCATAATTCACATAATTCATCCCTATAGAAAGCACTCTAGTAGGTTTTTAATCCAGACCCTTTAGCATAGGTCACATGCAAATCTTTCCATAATTCATAATAATTAACCCCATATAAAGCAGTCTATTGACCTTGAAAATAGGTCACATCAAAACACTCACAAAATTCACAAAGTATTCCCTACATAAAGCAGCCTAAATAGTTCTAAGCCCAAAACTATTAATACCATAGATAGGGTCTCATCCCATCTCATAAGTGCCATAAATCCTCCCATAAGAATTGTAACCTCGAAACCTCTAATATAGATAGGCCGCATCCCAACTTTCTCATAATTCACACTCTCCCATGAGAAAAAACACCCAACATCCCTCTCCCCCTTCCCTACACGGGTAGACTAATGAAAGCGGCGGTTTTTATTATGGGTTTCTGGGGGGCGGGTGGTGTACGGTGGGCGTGAGTGACTTCCGGAAGTGGCTCGGCCTACTGGTGGTACTACTACAAGGCACACTGCGGGGAATGGCCCCACCACATTGAAGGATGGGAAGGGGGAGGGGGAGGAGGAGGAGGAGGAGAAGGAGGGGGAGGCGAGGAGGGGAGGAGGGGAGGGGAGGAGGAGGAGGAGGAGGAGGAGGAGGAGGAGGAGGAAGGGGGGAGGGGGAGGAGGAGGAGGAGGAGGAGGAGGAGGGGAGGAGGGGGAGGGGAGGGGGGGGGAGGAGGGGGGAGGGGGAGGAGGGGAGGGAGGGGGAGTGGGAGGAGGGGAGAATGGAGGAGGGGAGATGGGGAGGGGAGGAGGGGAGGAGGGGAGGGGGAGGAGGAGGGGGAGGAGGGGAGGAGGGGAGGGGGGGAGGATGGGGAGGGGGGGGAGGGAGGGGAGGAGGATAGGAGGAGGGGGAGGGGAGGGAGGAGGGGGGGGAGAGGGGAGGGGAGGGGGGGAGGAGGGGGAGGGGGGAGGGGAGGGGTAGGAGGGGTAGGAGGGGGAGGGGGGAGGGGTAGGGGGAGGGGGGAAGGGGAGGAGGGGAGGGAGGGGAGGGGAGGGGAAGTGGGGAGGGGGTGGGGGAGTGGGAGGAGGAGGAGGAGGAGGAGGCGGAGGAGTGTGGTGAGGAGTGGTGGTGGTGGGTGGTGGTGGTGGTGGAGTGGTGGTGGTGGTGTGGTGGTTGGTGGTGGTGGTGGTGGTGGGGGGGGGGCATTGTGTGGGTCAATACCAGTCTAGCCAGGACATTATGCGTGTACAGGAGGCTGTATGGCAAACAGCCACCCGTCGGCTGTGTCTTTGGTGCCATTAGGTCACATAGTATCTGATTTGGTATCAACTAAAGCTGCAGCATTAGGTCGCATAGAATCTGATTTGGTATCAACTAAAGCTGCAGAATTAGGTTGCATAGAATCTGATTTGGTATCAACTAAAGCTGCAGCATTAGGTTGCATAGAATCTGATTTGGTATCAACTAAAGCTGCAGCATTAGGTTGCATAGAATCTGATTTGGTATCAACTAAAGCTGCAGCATTAGGTTGCATAGAATCTCATTTGGTATCAACTAAAGCTGCAGCATTAGGTTGCATAGAATCTGATTTGGTATCAACTAAAGCTGCAGAATTAGGTCGCATAGTATCTGATTTGGTATCAACTAAAGCTGCAGAATTAGGTTGCATAGAATCTGATTTGGTATCAACTAAAGCTGCAGCATTAGGTCGCATAGTATCTGATTTGGTATCAACTAAAGCTGCAGAATTAGGTTGCATAGAATCTGATTTGGTATCAACTAAAGCTGCAGCATTAGGTCGCATAGTATCTGATTTGGTATCAACTAAAGCTGCAGAATTAGGTTGCATAGAATCTGATTTGGTATCAACTAAAGCTGCAGCATTAGGTCGCATAGTATCTGATTTGGTATCAACTAAAGCTGCAGCATTAGGTTGCATAGAATCTGATTTGGTATCAACTAAAGCTGCCAGCATTAGGTCGCATAGAATCTGATATTGGTATCAACTAAAGCTGCAGAATTAGGTTGCATTAGAATCTGAGTTGGTATACAACTAAAGCTGCAGCATTAGGTTGCATAGTAATCTGATTTGGTATCAACTAAAGCTGCAGATTTAGGTTGCATAGAATCTGAATTTGGTATCAACTTAAGCTGCAGCATTAGGTTGCATAGAATCTGATTTGGTATCAACTAAAAGCTGCAAGCATAGATGTTGCATAGAATCTGATTTGGTATCAACTAAAGCTGCAGCATTAGGTTGCATAGAATCTCATTTGGTATCAACTAAAGCTGCAGCATTAGGTTGCATAGAATCTGATTTGGTATCAACTAAAGCTGCAGAATTAGGTCGCATAGTATCTGATTTGGTATCAACTAAAGCTGCAGAATTAGGTTGCATAGAATCTGATTTGGTATCAACTAAAGCTGCAGCAATTAAGGTCCGCATAGTATCTGATTTGGTATCAACTAAAGCTGCAGAAATTAGGTTTGCATAGAATCTGATTTGGGTATCAACTAAAGCTGCAAGCATCTGAGGTTGCCATAGTAATCTGATTTGGTATCAACTAAAGCTGCAGAATTAGGTTGCATAGAATCTGAGTTGGTATCAACTAAAGCTGCAGCATTAGGTTGCATAGCAATCTGATTTGGTATCAACTAAAGCTGCAGAATTAGGTTGCATAGAATCTGAATTTGGTATCAACTAAAGCTGCAGCATTAGGTTGCATAGAATCTGATTTGGTATCAACTAAAGCTGCAGCATTAGGTTGCATAGAATCTGATTTGGTATCAACTAAAGCTGCAGCATTAGGTTGCATAGAATCTGATTTGGTATCAACTAAAGCTGCAGCATTAGGTTGCATAGAATCTGATTTGGTATCAACTAAAGCTGCAGCATTAGTTCATAAATCGATTGGTACAACTAAAGCGGCATAGTGCATAGAATCTGATTGGATCAACTAAAGCTGCAGCATTAGGTTGCATAGAATCTGATTTGGTATCAACTAAAGCTGCAGCATTAGGTTGCATAGAATCTGATTTGGTATCAACTAAAGCTGCAGCATTAGGTTGCATAGAATCTGATTTGGTATCAACTAAAGCTGCAGCATTAGGTTGCATAGAATCTGATTGGTATCAACTAAAGCTGCAGCATTAGGTTGCATAGAATCTGATTTGGTATCAACTAAAGCTGCAGCATTAGGTTGCATAGAATCTGATTTGGTATCAACTAAAGCTGCAGCATTAGGTTGCATAGAATCTGATTGGTATCAACTAAAGCTGGAGCATTAGGTTGCATAGAATCTGATTGGTATCAAATAAATCTGCATAGTCCGATCAAAGCATCACATTTCAGAACCAGAAACCCTTTCCTAGATTTGATATTATAGATTCAACTTAGTGCACTCAATAATAAACATAGATTGTAGCTTGGTGCTCCTGTATTACCTTTTTTTTAAAAACGAAAACGAATGTTTTCATCTCAAATATATGTAAAGTTAATAGAAATCACTTAAAAAAGAAAAAAGTAGATAGCAACCAACCTAATAAAGTAATATTTTAATCTAACAATATGGAAGAAACTCAAAACCATTGGACTATACAACGTTGGTTGGTTGTTGGAGTTTTACGTCCTGGTAACATCTAAGGTCACATCAGGACGGGTATACAACGTTAATCGTCTAAATGGTTCTCTGCGGCAGAATCTACTGCACTGCTCACCGACCTGCCTTGTCGGATATTACTGTACGCGTTTTCTTTTAAATGATCTCCAATATAGCTATGGATATGTCTTTTTGGTTGGGTTTACATGCTGTCAACAAC
>CM059196.1:57290595-57448414 GCA_030323885.1 Branchipolynoe longqiensis
CCCCCCCCCCCCCGGAGACGCTGAATGTCTGAATGAAGTGCCTGGAAATTCGTGTGGGTGGGCGCGCGCGCGCGCGTGTGTATTTGTATGTGTGTGCGTGTGCGTTCCTTGTGTGTGCGTCCGTATGTGCCTGCATGTGTGTGCGCGTGCGTGTGTGTGTTGGTGGAGAAGGCGGGGTTGGGTACGTCATAAACACAGTAGCCAAATGTCCAATAAATATAGAAATCTCATTCTGGCCTGGCTAGAGGGTGGAAGAGTGCGTGGGAGTGAGTGGGTTGTAGAGAGGAATGACTAGAGCAGCTCAAGTCTGAAGTAAGAGCTGCTCAGTGGTACCCAAGGAAGGCAACTCAGCAAAACCAGGACAGTGTGCCTTTATTTTGCTACATTTTTTAAATGTTGTTTGTTTGATTGTTTGTTGGTTCGTGTCCTAGCAACATCTAAGGTGATATAAGGATATGTAATGACTTGTGATAGTACACAATTAATTAAGAGCGACTAACAGGTCCAAGGCCTATTATAGCTGTATCCTATTGATTGATTGATTGACACTCATGGCGACTCTAGTGCTGCCCCACTGGGAGAACAGACCACCGACACCATGAGCCAATATTTCATTCATATTATCCTGAAAATGACTTAAAGTTAAAGCGGGATAGAAGATTATAACAATTAACCTAATATATTATTTTAAAAGATAAAAAAAGGACAAAAAGTCAAAACCAACTGTTTATCCAGGTTCTGCCATTAACCTTAAGCTACAAAATTTTCAACAATACACAATATTCACATGCATGCGCATTAGAGGTGGATTTGAGGTTGTGTGTCATCATTCTGAAAGCCTCGCAGAAGCGTACCGTATTTACATAGCGAGTGAAAGAAACCTACATGGTAAGTGAGCATTTTCTCGGTGAGTTTAGCAAACTTGCTTTTGATATTCATACCGCTATCTAGTCTTCATATAGCATATTCCTATTCTGTTATTCAGTCAAAAAAATTATTCATTGAGTGTGTCTTTTGATGAGGATGCTCTTATCGTTTTGTACTGTTAACAAATGCAGTTGTGGTCTAACCGCAAAAAACGGCCCACAACTGTGGTTTCATTCGAAGCCACTAGGCATCGCACGTGTTTTGAATATCGTCTATTTTGTACTAGCGGCCTGATTTCCCAGCGGTGCAGCACTATAAAGTCGCTATGAGTGTGCACTGTCACAAGTCGGTACCCGTCCTGATATGACCTTAGATGTTGCCAGGACATAAAATTCCAACAACCAACCAACCTCAGGCCAAATGGGTAAGAGCGCTGTCTGGGTTCCTGTGTGGGAGGTGGTGCTTCAAACCCTGACCGAGTGAACCCACTAAGTTACAAAATTGATACATGTCGGTACTTAGCCTGGCACTTAGCATTACTGTGTCAAGTCTGCTCAAAATCAAGATAATACGACTGAGTGGGATATCGGGTCATGGTGCCAGCATACTGATCTCCTAATTGACCAATTTCATATGACGTCAGCATGGCTATTTAGGTCAGTGCGCGCGCTGCTTGGCTGCAGGACAACATCCGGTCACTGCAAACTCAATCAGAATGTCCCAACTTTCACTATTAACTCTGTTTTTAATACTTAATAGAAAATTGCCCTTAAGTTAAATTAAATACTTCAGATCTTCCTCTTCAATCGCGCATTAATATATTTTTAATCGACTCAGTGAAAGCTTTTAAATTAATTTTGCTAAAATAAATGCTCTGCATAGACATAGCATTGCTGCAGTGTTTACCCTACTCCGCGAAGTTAAAATACGGCAATGCTGTGTCTATGTGGAGCATTTATTTTTGTAAAATAAATTTAAAAACGTTCATTGGATCGATTAAAAATATCTTAATGCGCGATTAAAGAGGAAGATCTGAAGTATTTAATGTAACCTAAGAGCAATTTACGCTGAAAGTATTAAAAACAGAGATAATAGTGAAAGTTGGGATATTCTGAGTGTCAGTGCCAGTGCATTGTCAATGGCCGTGAGCAACCTTCATACAGAAAAAGTGAAATATCTCTAAAACCACAGAACCTAGAGAAAAACCGCTTGGAACGCATATAGAAAACATATTCACCGAATAGATTATATTAATTTATATGGTTAGGCTTCTGCACTGCTATTAATTTTGAATAAAATAAAGGTTTTACACTGCGCGTACGGGCAAACTCAGTGGCAGTGTGCATTCGTCCTGCAGCCGAGCTGCGCGCGCATACACAATGTTTACAAACATTGAAAGGCATCTATAGTGCAGCACTTTAATGAAGTCAATACTAGTCCTGATAAGATCTTAGATGTTCCTAGGCAGCAAAGCCCCCCCCCCGCCCTCCAAAAAAAAAGAAGAAAAAAAAAAGAAGAAAACCTGCTGCTCAAACCCCACACCATGACCGAGAGCCCCCCCTCCAAAAAAAGAAGCGAAAAAGCAGACCTGCTGCTCAAATCCCACACCATGACTGAGAGCCCTCCACCCCCCCCCCCCCCCCCCCAAAAAGAAGGAAAAAGCAGACCTGCTGCTCAAAATCCCACACCAGACCGAGAGCCCCCCCACCCCACCCCCTGAAAAAGGAAGAGAAAAAGCAGACTCTGCTCAACCCCCCACCATGACCGAGAGCCCCCCCCCCCCCCCCCGAAAAGAAAGGAAAAGCAAACCTGCCTCAAACCCCACGCCATGACCGAAGACCCCCCCCCCCCCCCCCCCCCGAAAAAAAGAAGGGAAAAAGCAGACCTGCTGCTCAAACCCCACACCATGACCAGGAAGTAGATGAGTGACGGTAAGGCCAGCATTCCTAACTGTGAAGCCCCTTTACGCCACCAGAGGGCCCGGATGTAAGCAAGTTAGCGCCATGCGCACCACACAATGTCTGCGAAGCGCCATAACTACAGCGACAATGGTCCTTTTGATGGAGCTCTTTACGGACAATTAAAACTGAGCAGTCTAAAAGTGCAGCAAGCTGTGTGTACCTCTCCGCACCCACAAAGGACTCATCACCGCCCTAACTGAGACAGCCTCAATGAGTGGCTCACTGAGGACCGGCTTATCAGAAATTCAACCGGATCCCCGCCCGACTTCCAATATAAGACATGCACACTCCTGAGCTGCTGTGCTAAATATAACCTTCAGGTACTGTCGCGGATAGCTGCCATCAAAGCGCAATTTCGCAACAGTATTTTCTTGGGTAATGTTCGACAAAACATAGCTGCATCGCATAGCTATTGTGGCTAACCCATTCACTTATTTGCAGTGGTTTATTTGTTAGTATAACGGGGACGCAGTGGGTGCGTGGTAAGTGGTGCTCCCTCTACGAGGGATTGACAATTAAGACTCATTGGGCGGAGCAGGATTACTATATAAACAGCTAGCCATTGTCTAACTATGAAAATCTGTAACAAGATACCAAATCCATTTATAAAGTTTTAAAACAAAAACTGCCAGTTAGCGTGGCCACAATTGTGAAGGTTACTGAATAGCCTCGTCTCCTCGAAGTGTGCGCATGCGCTGTTGTAAGGTCAAAGAGGAGTGCCGGTACCCCTTCTAACGACATCACACACCTCAGAGGAGGCCAATCTCACACCAGTGTGTCCTCCACTACCTGTTTCCTGACTTCCTCAGGTTCTCCCCGCCACACAGAGCCAGACCAAACGAGCTATAAAACCCAGCCTGGGCCGTCCCATCACTCCAGTTATCGTTACCGTCTTTGTGATTCTGGTGCAAAGGTATAACATTAACCCCAGTATATAAAACTACCGGGACGGCACTCTTACACCAGTATAATGTTACCTCCCCAGAATAAGACAGCCCTCTACAAAGACCATGCTAAATACTCGTTTATCTGGGTTCTGCCAGTAATTCAGGAAGGATTGAAGCATGTACATGTGTCAGGTCACAGGTCACAGGTTCAGTATACACACCGGAAGTTAGGATTGGTAATCCTTCAGCCCTATACTTCACACCATCCTTTAAACCCACCTCACACAGGCTATCTGATGACCAAACTGGGTAGGATTATTGTCACACATATTTGCTGATGTAGATTGCAGTGAAAATGTCCTAGCAGATATTCTGCATCAGCTAAAATACCATTTCCTGCATATCTATTCACGAGCTACTGCACCATCTGGGCCGTAATCAATTAACACGACCCGAGCGACTCGGGTCACCCGAGTCGTCAGAATTTCAAATCAAACACTGCGAGTAGAGTCGACAAATACACGTGCCGTGTGCAAAACGATCCGACCCAAGTAACCCACCTCCTAGCTGGGGTTGGCTACGAGCGATGACATCACATTTGCGCTGGTAACGTCCTGCAGGATAACAGCTAGCAGTACCAGTCATACATGTTTTTTTTAAAGAATAACTTAGATTAACGAAATTGAAATATAGCTAAACTAGGCCATCATAAAATACTTTAAATCCTATTTTGCTGTAGTTTTATCGGTTATTAAAAAAAAAAAAAATTGTCCACCCGAGCGCGGAGAAGCGTATTCGATTATTCGACCCGAGTCTGTAGGATGTGCGCATGCGCCAAAAAGTGGCTCGGGTGACCCGAGTTGATTAATCGATTACGCCCCAAAACACCCACCCCACCACCCCAAACCACCAAAACACAACCAAAAAAAAAAAAAAACAAAAAAACAAAACCAAAGTGAAAGAGACAGCAAGCGGGGTGTCATTTACCATACAGATTTTAAAGCTGTTTTATTCTGTAGGGAACACAATACTGGTATATTATTGCTGGGGCTTGAAAGGTTTGCTTGTTTGTTTGTTGGGGTTTTACATCCTGGCAACATCTGATGTCGTATCAGGATGGGCACCAACTTGTGGTGACAGTGCACACGCATGATGACTTTATAGTGCTGCCCCACTTGGAAATCAGATCACCAGCACCATGACCCGATATCCCATTCAGTCACATTATCCTGATACTGAGCTAACCAGTCCTTGCCCTATCCTAGTAATGCTGAGCGCCAGGATAGGTAGTGAGAAGTATCAATTTTGTATGTCATTGGTTTCACCCAAACTCCTCACCTTCCACATGGGAAGCGTGTGCTCTACAGATTGGGCTACCGCGTCCGGTGGGGGATTGGAGGGGGTGAAGGAATAGGAGGGAGCAATTTTATATCGCTAAAACATGGGTGTGTGTGTGGTGGCAGATACACTACAGAAGTGTGACCGCCATGTTTCGTTGTCATGCACCAACTATACCTGTTTTCAGAGTTACTGTTCACTAGTCCCTGGGGAGGTACTGAAGCTGCGACAACCAAAGGTGGTAGGTAGACCCTCCCAGACTTATCCTTCACTAAAGGTCCTGTACTGTAAACTCACTACTTTGAACCCATTACTACAGTAAAAGCTCTCTAACCGACCACTTCCACAGATCGACCACTCCCCTATATCGATCGCTTTATTTGGCTCCCAAACGATTGCCCATACAATACCATTGTCATGATAAAAAAAACTCCCTAAACCGACCACCTCCCTAAATGGACCATTTAAAGTCGGTCCCCAGGTTTTACTGTACATGGTTCCTGATAAACAAAACTTAGTAGGGTTATTATTCAGGATCGGTTCCTGAATTAGATTGCAGTCAATGTGATAGATAGCAAATATTCTACATTAGATCACTGTGTAGCAGGTATGCTTCACCCTCAACCATATCATGGCCAGGGACTGTGTGTGCGGTAACTTCAGTATTGCATTGACCGACAACTGTGGGGATCCAAATTGCCTCCTTCTATATCCGACCCTCCAATCCCCAGAAATAATATACCAGTATTTAGCATGGTATTTTTAGGAGGCAATCTTAATATTCTTATACTGTGGACGTAGGATTATACTAGTGTAAGAGGGTCCGAGAAATTCGATAAATGCCGATTACAATGTCAGCGCTAACTATTCGTTTAGTGTACTGCACCATCAGCCAACATTTCGCATCAGGCAGTGCGTGCTGTGTTGCTGGCTGCTCAGAAATTGGAAAATGAATCGGGTATTGGGTTAGTCCTGGGTGTGCACTGCATTTGTGCCAACTAGATTGGGCGCTCGCCTCAACGAGACTTGTCAGCATGGGACGAGGTCCGACAGGTATTGTTGCCATGTCAACATTACAAATTGCTCTTTTGTCAGTGTTTTTGCTATTGTCGTAGGGGTGATGTAAATGAGAAATGTTGCAGTTAGAGCAACTTTCGAACCACCACTTCTTACCAATCCGAGGCTAGCATAGCAATTTAACCATTAGGCTATCTAGGGTCCCTCAAAGTCTACTCTTGATTAATCATCCCATACACACCTAAATGCCTATATTGCTCCTTACCTGAGAGGTCAGCGCAGACTATTCCCACCCATCTCATATTAACCAAAACCTAAAGCATAAATATTTTTAAGTCATGGTTTGACTCCAGAACTTCCACACAGGAAGCAAGCGCTCTACTGATTTGGCCATAGTGTGTGGTCGCTAGAAAACTTTGGATGACCGCAAACATATTGAGTCAGCTCTAGTAACGTATGGCCGACAACTGCACAGCTGGATGGACCTACAAAGAAATGAACCGGTGCCAACAGTAAACAATAAGCTAACGGTAGCCAAGTAGCCATCAGTCGGCTTCCCACTCACCCAGTTCCTTCGTCTGTAGGAATCGGTACTCACCTACAGTAGATAACAAAGTAAACAGGTAAGTATTTGCACCGACCGAATCAAAGTAAAGTTGCATTCACTCTCATTTTCTTTTTTTAGATAAATATATTAGGTTGATCATTACAATCTACTTTACCTTAGTTCAGCATAACTTTCATTTTCAAAAGTTAATTGTAGAGATATTTAAAGTTAAAATATCCTGACTTAACTTTGGTATTCATGTCAAAATGCTGGACAACATAGGCTTCAACAGTGACAGGTTCTAGTACATTGACTTAGTAATCTTCCATGCAGCAATAGATGTTCAATACATGCACCAGTATTTAAGCTAGCGAGTGTTTAGATTTAGACAAATTGATGCTTTCATTGAATTTATGCAGCTTTAGCATTAATGCAAAGGCAGCGAGTGGGAGGTGCCAGAAAAGTATGTTACTGTGCAAACCCTATCAAAGGTGGCACCAGGGTAAAGTTGATCTGTAGACATCTGTGGCAAACCCCCACATAGGAATCCCCCCCTAGGTGGCACCAGAGTGAAGTTAAACTGTAGACAACTGTGGACCCCCCCCCCCCCCCCATTGGGTGGCACCAGGGTAAACTTAATCTGTAGACATATGTGGCAAACCTCCATATTGGTGTCACCGGGGTAAAGTTAATCTGTAGACATCTGTGGCAAACCCCCATATTGGTGGCACCGGGATAAAGTTAATCTGTAGACAACTTTGGCAAATCCATATATAGGTGGCAGAATTTGTAGACAATTGTGACAACACCCACATCGGTGGCACCAGGGTAAAGTTAGTCTTAAGACAGACATTGTAGTTACAGTAAAACATTTCTTCAACATACAACTCTGCATCCAGACCAATGTTGTTCTGACATGGCAGGTGTCCTGTCATCGAAGGGACAATTAAGTGAAACAAAGACAGTTTGTATATTGAAAGATTGTCCACATATGGCAGGGGTCATGGAAGACAGTAGATAACAGTGGCATGACATGCATAAAAATATATAGTTTACAAATACTGCGGAAAGAATCCAGTTAGTTAGTTAATTTAGTGAATTATACGGCGAATACAAATGATATAAATAATATAAATAGAGTAGCCTCCCATATAAGACAAGGACATTTAATCGATGATGTGGCTGTCAACAACAGAGGAGGAAATGTGCATGACCTGCCTGAAATGACACTATGTGTGGAACACTGTCAACAATGCCAGTGTCACCAGGATGGCCTGCTAAAGGTATGTCAATATATTATTTTATTGTCAATGTTTAAAGCCCTCCAGGTAAAGTATCACAAACCATGATCACAAAGCATTACAAACCACAATAAGTAAAGCTTCACAAACCATGAGAAGGAAAGAATCGCAAATAATGATAAGACAATACATGTTTACCGATGAAAAGAATCTAATTAATTATTTAGCGATTGCCTTTTATTTGGAGATTCAAACCCACGACCTTCCCACATGGGAAGCCAGCCAGCGGTCTTAGCAATTTGGACATTCCAACCCCTCTAGTGCATTCCACACATAAACATGAGTTCCACAATGGACCAACTAGTTTCCACAAATTGAATAAAATGGGACATTAAAAATGTACAGATATGAAATGGATGAGCCCGGTTTAAAGCAGAGCAATAAATGGGTTGACAGAACTGGCCTGAGCAGCAGCACAGCAGGGCATATCAATCACCACGCTGTAAAATTCACGGGGTTTAAAGGGGCTGCTGCGGTGGAAATGTGTGTACTATTTTGCTAGATGCCATGCATATCTGAGTTCACAATGTAATTATGTGGTGGCCAAATATACATCATCAATAGGTGGTGCCAGATATAATTTGAAATATTCCCCAAAAGCATGACAGGCACAAGATGTAGGAAAATTGAATAAGTTTTGAAAGTGTATAAAAGGTTATTGCACTGGCGATTCGATCTCTTCTAACCTCCACAGACCAAGAAGCATTCATGAAACAAATAGATTAAATCAATCCAGCACCGGATTTCAGGCATAGTATTGGTTGGTTCTTGGAGGTTTACATCCTGGCAACATCTAAGGTCATATCAGGATGGGTCCCGACTTGTTACAGTGCACACTCATGGCAACGTTCAACTGGGTTCGAATCGCACAACCTACCACGGACGCTCAACTCATTCGGCCATCCTATCTGATCCGGCATAGTATTGGTAGTATTGGCAGTAGAAGTGTGAGAGCGTAGTAGTGTCAAAACGCCAATGTGTAATGTAGTTAACCCAATTGAGTAGTCATTGATAATTCCAAGCGGATGAAGCCGAGAGCACACGGAAGGATGCACCACCAGCCATAATTCAAGATGGCGAAATACAAGGCAAGGAAGGAATTGGTAAACTGGTGGAGGGTCATAGCCGATAGAAGGCTGTAATATGGTGTCCTTTTGTCTTCTTTGCTGGAGATTAGTCAGCTGAGCATGTTCTACAAGAAACCTCAGCACCCACCAGTAAGAAGCCAAGAAGCCTGCCCCCCCCCCCCCTCATCACCTCTCCACCCCACCCCCCCTCCGCTTGCCCAGCCACTAATCCTCACATTCCCTCAGGGGAAACCGTCATTTGGAAATCTGTTTGCTTGCGGCCATCTTGCAAGAACCAGCACACAAACAAGTCATTTCGTGCTCACTGGCAAGTGTAATGCCTCACACTAGTCATATGCACCTCAAGTTAATGAACCAAATATTAATTCTAGGAATATATAATTAGAACAATATTATATTCTGTTATTAAAATTCTCTTTGTCACTCGAAGCATCTATTTAGTCTGTGTGCTGTTAGGTTCTAACATCGATTTGGAGGAGGTGAACACATACCACAGGCACACTGTATTATCCCTAGTAACCATATTTGACTGAAGTGGCCGACAGCACAAGCTCTCGTCTTACCATTCCCCCTACGTGGTAATTAGGCTAAGACGGTATCTGTCCATATGTCAGGGATTACTCGATCGTACAGAGTGATATCACTACCAGATTCATATGGGGATTGCTTTTGTCACCTAAACCGCAGCCTATTTCAACCCACTACCCGGGTGTGAGACAGCAGTATCCACTGCCCGGGTGTGAGACAAAGCAGTATAGTCCAAGGAAAGCATCAATTTTTGCATTTCTGTCCACCACATACTTAGTTTCCACATTACAGTGTAAAGGATTAAGCCCTTTTCTCTTTCCTTTTTTTCGAGGTTGTGGGTGGTGTAGAAAATAGTTATTGTTGCTTCTGGTATACTACTTGTGCTAAAGTGAAAATGTGAAAAACTACATATCAACACCATGCATCTAGTCAAACTTATTTCCAACATTTTTCTTGTAGGACAACCTTTTTTGCTTAACTGAAATCAATAAATTGTTGTTTGAATTTGTTGTGTCTGTTAAAATGATGTTATGGATGCATATTAAAATGATGTTATGGATGAGTGTTACACAGTTAATTTTAACATTTTTGTCAATTTGTCTAGATCAAAATCAAAAAGTGAAAATAGATTTAAACTGTGACAATATGCACAACAAGTAAATCTTCATAGCAACATAGATCCTGCTATTATTTGGAATAATTTCTGCTATTCCTTAGAATATTTTTACTTTTGGTTTCCGTGTCACAAAAGTGGTAGGCCTACACAGTTTGTGAGATTGACCCAATTCCAAACATTTGAGACCCACAGCATATACATACATATTCTACCCTAAAACGACTGGACCATAATATAAGCATGGACATCACTCTAAGACAGTTCCTCGTCGTCTAACCTACACAACATATTGTAAAATATTCCGATAATGATGCATTGGTGGGGGAATGTGAATGTTCTATTTGTGACACAGGTATACATGACCAGGTGCATAGATGTGTTTATGTAGTTTCTGGTGGTACTTGATTGATTGGTAAATAGACATTGGGGTGCTAGTAAGATAGTGTGTAAGGGGCACTCAGAGCCCTACCCACTACCCCCTCCCCCCTCTGCTAGTCAGGATCACCACACACATGTTCAAGGCAGGTGGTGGCCAGGGGAGCCACACAGCTTGGTGGTGGTGGGAAGATCACTGTAACCATTGGGACCGGGAATGCTTCTTTCTCATTGGTGGAGCTAGAAATGTTTGTTTCTCATTGGGAGAATGGGGTGGGGTGATACACTATACTGGATCCATGTACCATATAAATAATAAACCTGAGGGCTTGACTCTCTCTCTTCTTTCACTCTTTATTCTTCCTTTCTCTTTGCCTGTATTGATTTCACTAGAGCCTGCCTGCACAACCACAGATTCGAGCCATGGACTTTACAATATTACATGCTATGGGCTTAGTTCCCACTTCTGCCACCAGCGGCGCCACCTTGAGTTGAGATTGAAACCACATACTGGGCACTGTGAGCCGGACTTGAAGTGATCATCTGCACGTGGGGAATACAGCAAACCTTTCACACAACAAACGAATCGTTCCAAGCAGCAACCCACCCGACCGATCGCCTCCGTACTATTATAATGTATGAATCCCGATTATCTAACAGCTTTAATGACCGGCTTCTGAGCATGGGGGTCGCTGACAGGTATTGATTCTGACATCAACCTTCTTACCTACAAACGTACTGGGCACTGTGAGCCGGACTTAAAGTGATCATCTGCATATGGGGGAATAAAGCAAACCTTTCACACAGCAAACGAATCCTTCCAAGCACCAACCCACCCCTCCGTTCGCCTCCATACTATTATAATGTATGAATCCCGTTAATGTAACGGCTTTAATGACCGGTGTCGGAGCGACCATTGCCTTGTTGTTGTGTGCGCGGGTAGCTGACGAGTATTGATTCTGACATCAACCTTCTTACCTACAAATAACCGTCCGTCGCCAGCAAACAGCGGCCAACTGAATGAAGCCGGTATATACAGAGGTGGGACGGAGCTGGGCTGGTTAATTCCGGCAGTGTTCCAATCCTTAATGGCTATTTGCGCTGGTGTCGGTGGCCAGGAGGTCCGGCTTCATGCAGTGCCGTGGGTGGGTGGGCTTCCCTGCACCACTCCTGTTACTACATCACTGACAGCAAGCCACACACAGCCAGCTCCTCCAGCACCTAACAATACTCTCCTTCATCACCGCCCCCACCAAATCTCCCCCCCCCCCACCTCCACCTCCCACCATTCCCAGTTGGCACAAAGGCACCACCCGCAACCGGGATGCAATAGACAATGTTCACCAGCAACCCGCCCTCTGATGGCAGTGGCGGAACTAATGTTGTGGGTACCAGCACATTGTGAAGCATGCTCTGTGGAAAAATCATATAGAGGATTTCAACACCCAACCTGCCCTCTGATGGTGATAGTAAGAACTATTGTGGGTACCAGCACATTGTGAAGCATGCTCTGTGGAAAGATCATATAGAGGATTTCCACCCCCAACCTGCCCTCTGATGGTGATAACAAGAACTATTGTGGGTACCCGTGCATTGTGAAGCATGCTCTGTCCAATAAGAGGACTTCCACCACCAACACATCCTCTGGTGGCAGTGGCAGAACTGATGGTATCGGTAGCAGCACATTGTGAAGCATGCTCTGTGGAAAGGTCCTATAGAGGATTTTCACCACCATCCGGCCCTCTGATGGTGATAGCAAGAACTAATGTTGTCAGAAATGGCAATGGCAAGAACTAACGTGGGTAGCAGCTCATGCACAGCATGCTCTGTGGAAAAGGACTTCCAACAGGCACATGTCCTCTGCTGGCAGTAACAAGAACTACTATTGCGGGTAGTTGCTCACTGTGCATGCTCGGCGGAAAAAGTCTTTCACCAGAAAGGTATGCATGCAACAGGTTCCACTAACCATAAAATATACAAAAACCCATGTTGTCAGTTAGTGTAATATTCTCCATGACGACAACCATATGGTTCCTGTAACATCTCAGTATTGTTTAAACGAGGGACAATAAATTGTTTTGAATTTTGTCAGATAATCAAATAAAGTTGATGAAAAGAGAAATGAAATTCACAATAACAAAGAAATGTGAAAACAACTATCTAGCTAATGTCATGAATAATCTCCAAAATTCATTCATTTACAAATTACATCCGTATTACCATGACTAATCCGTGGACTGTTTTAATTTGATTTACACATTCAGATTAAATACCGATTGTCGCAGACTGTGTTCATTTACCTATTCACAGATTAAATACCTATTTTCACGAAACAGTGTCTGTGGAGGACCGTGTTGATTTACCTATTCACAGATTACATACTTACTGTCACGAATGGAGTGTGCAGATTGTGTCGATTTATGTATTCGCAGTTGACGCCCAGGCTGTCTTAATGCCTAACAGAAACCAGGTGGGAGTCTGCAGCCTGTTGACCGGCAGTCACCTCACTTAGCGAGTCTGCTCACAGTCCGCACTAATCTAAGCCTACACAGCCGCAGCACAGCCACTCCCACCACACACAGCCACTCCCACCATACACAGCCACTCCCACCATACACAGCCACTCCCACCATACACAACTACCACTACCAGTGTACTCACCTACACATCCACTCCCACCACACACAATTATCAACATACGCACCCACGATACTGGGCATAGCACACACAGCCGCTCCCACCACACACAATTACCAGCATACTCACCCACAATACTGGGCATAGCACACACAGCCGCTCCCACCACACACAATTATCAACATACTCACCCACGATACTGAGCATAGCACACACAGCTGCTCCCACCACACACAATTATCAACGTACTCACCCACGATACTGGGCATAGCACACACAGCCGCTCCCACCACACACAATTACCAGCATACTCACCCATGATACTGGGCATAGCACACACAGCCGTTCCCACCACACACAACTACCAGCATACTCACCCACGATACTGGGCATAGCGCATACAGCCGCTCCCACCACACACAATTACCAGCGTACTCGCCATAATAGTGGGCATAGCACACAAGCCATTCCCAGCACACACAACTACCAGCATACTCACCCACGATACTGGGCATAGCACACACAGCCGCTCCCACCACACACAATTATCAACATACTCACCCACGATACTGAGCATAGCACACACAGCCGCTCCCACCACACACAATTATCAACATACTCACCCACGATACTGGGCATAGCACACACAGCCGCTCCCACCACACACAATTACCAGCGTACTCACCCATGATACTGGGCATAGCACACACAGCCGTTCCCACCACACACAACTACCAGCATACTCACCCACGATACTGGGCATAGCGCATACAGCCGCTCCCACCACACACAATTACCAGCGTACTCGCCATAATAGTGGGCATAGCACACAAGCCATTCCCAGCACACACAACTACCAGCATACTCACCCACGATACTGGGCATAGCACACACAGCCGCTCCCACCACACACAATTACCAGCGTACTCGCCATAATAGTGGGCATAGCACACACAGCCACTCCCACCACACACAATCACCAGCATACTCACCCACGATACTGGGCATAGCACACACAGCCGCTCCCACCACACACAATTACCAGCGTACTCGCCATAATAGTGGGTATAGCACACACAGCCGTTCCCAGCACACACAACTACCAGCATACTCACTCACAATACTGGGCATAGCACACACAGCCGCTCCCACCACACACAATTACCAGCGTACTCGCCATAATAGTGGGTATTGCACACACAGCCGCTCCCACCACACACAATTACCAGCATACTCACCCACGATACTGGGCATAGCACACACAGCCGCTCCCACCACACACAATTACCAGCATACTCGCCCATGATATTGGGCATAGCACACACATCTGTTCCCACCACACACAATTACCAGCGTACTCACCCACGATACTGGGCATAGCACACACAGCCGCTCCCACCACACACAATTACCAGCATACTCACCCACAATACTGGGCATAGCACACACAGCCGCTCCCACCACACACAATTATCAACATACTCACCCACGATACTGAGCATAGCACACACAGCCGCTCCCACCACACACAATTATCAACATACTCACCCACGATACTGGGCATAGCACACACAGCCGCTCCCACCACACACAATTACCAGCATACTCACCCATGATACTGGGCATAGCACACACAGCCGTTCCCACCACACACAACTACCAGCATACTCACCCACGATACTGGGCATAGCGCATACAGCCGCTCCCACCACACACAATTACCAGCGTACTCGCCATAATAGTGGGCATAGCACACAAGCCATTCCCAGCACACACAACTACCAGCATACTCACCCACGATACTGGGCATAGCACACACAGCCGCTCCCACCACACACAATTATCAACATACTCACCCACGATACTGAGCATAGCACACACAGCCGCTCCCACCCACACAATTATCAACATACTTACCCACAATAGTGGGCATAGCACACACAGCCGCTCCCACCACACACAATTACCAGCATACTCACCATAATAGTGGGCATAGCACACACAGCCATTCCCACCACACACAACTACCAGCATACTCACCCACGATACTGGGCATAGCACACACAGCCGCTCCCACCACACACAATTACCAGCGTACTCGCCATAATAGTGGGCATAGCACACAAGCCATTCCCAGCACACACAACTACCAGCATACTCACCCACGATACTGGGCATAGCACACACAGCCGCTCCCACCACACACAATTACCAGCGTACTCGCCATAATAGTGGGCATAGCACACACAGCCGCTCCCACCACACACAATTACCAGCATACTCACCCACGATACTGGGCATAGCACACACAGCCGCTCCCACCACACACAATTACCAGCGTACTCGCCATAATAGTGGGTATAGCACACACAGCCGTTCCCAGCACACACAACTACCAGCATACTCACTCACAATACTGGGCATAGCACACACAGCCGCTCCCACCACACACAATTACCAGCGTACTCGCCATAATAGTGGGTATAGCACACACAGCCGCTCCCACCACACACAATTACCAGCATACTCACCCACGATACTGGGCATAGCAGACACAGCCGCTCCCACCACAGACAATTACCAGCATACTCGCCCATGATATTGGGCATAGCACACACATCTGTTCCCACCACACACAATTACCAGCGTACTCACCCATGATACTGGGCATAGCACACACAGCCGTTCCCACCACACACAATTACCAGCATACTTACCCACAATAGTGGGCATAGCACACACAGCCGCTCCCACCACACACAATTACCAGCATACATGGTAATAGTGGGCATAGCACACACAGCCATTCCCACCACACACAACTACCAACATACTCACCCACGATACTGGGCATAGCAGTCTGTTCCCACCACAGACAACTGCCAGTGTCCTCACCCACACAGCCACTCCCAACCACAATACTAGGCATAGCAGGCATGGCAGACAGCCGCTACCAACCTACTCACCCACACAGCCACTCACAACCACAATAATAGGCATAGCAGACAGCCGCTACCAGCCTACTCACCCACACAGCCACTCACAACCACAATAATAGGCATAGCAGACAGCCGCTACCAGCCTACTCACCCACACAGCCACTCCCACCACACACAAATAGCAATGTACTCATCCACAATACTGACCACATTCCCCACAGCACAACAGCTGCTATACGACTCATCCCTCCCAGTAAACACACATATTAGCTAAGACTGTCTGTGTGCGTGTGTATGTGTGTGTGGTGTACAGCTATAGCAGTTCACAATGCACATAATTCACCTGCCTGACTGTGAGTTAATGGAGCCTCATTCCGACAGAGTGAGAGCGAGTGTGAATTAGCGGCTGCAGTTCAGTGGGAGGAGTGTGGCAGTGTGTGGCGACGGGTGTGACAAGTGTGTCAATGGGGATAACAACAGGAAGGTAGCGCAGGGCAGAGTCACACACATCTAATTGTGGTGTGCTGTCAATTTCGTCTGCGCATTTGCATAAACATATGCATCGTTGTTGGCATGCACTAATTAAAAAAAGACAATTGAACACAGGGAAGTGAAACAGCTAAGCACGGGGCAATCAATTTGTGATGCTGAGGATTTCATTAAGATATACACCCTATTTTAAATTAGTTTTTATATGAAACTACCATACAGATAATATCCATACAATAGCTACCCTATTTTTAATGTTCATAGGATAACAAACCCTATTTTTTAATTCATCTTCCATAATATAGTCACCTGTTTTAAAATGAATTGTTATAGGATAACCACCTTATTTTAAGTTCTCATTGGATAACCACCATATTTATAACCACCCGGCTTATAATTAGTTTTCCTAGGATAACCACCCTATATTTAATTAATTTTCATAGGATAACCACCGTATTTATACTTATTTTCATAGGATAACCACCGTATTTATAATTATTTTCATAGGATAACCACCATATTCATAATTAATTGTCATAATAGAACGACCCTATTTTAATTAATAGCAATTGCACACCTACAGTAGTTCTCTTCGATGACCACTCAGGTAAGGAGCCACATAAACTGGGAGGCATGGATAGGGTTATTGCATCAGGAAACCTAGGCAGTCTAATGGTTAGACCGCTAGCCCCGGAATGACAATGAGTGTGGGTTCGAATTCTGCTCTAGGGGCAATATTTCCCATTTTCGTCGCCCCCCCCCCCCCCCCGCAACAATATTTATAATTAATTTTCAGACAGAATTTCCACAAATCGTCACAAACACGGCCTCATTTGAAAGAATAAAGTTTTCCATGTGACACTAGGTGTCAGGCTATCTATCATGAGTGACCTACATTTAGGGGTCACTTCGTCATGATAATAAAATCCTCCATGGAAATTCACCACTTAATATCACCCCAACATGGTGCTTGTGAAAGGGGGGGGGGGGGGGGGGCGGGAGCGGGAGGGTGGGGGCTGGGTCAGTGTGGTAGTGATGAGCCCGAATCAAGTGTTCGTCTCTGTATACTACTTACAAACTAACGACGCGCCAGCTTGTTATTTACTTGAACTACACCGAGGCATGGGTTTTGTTTGTTGGGGTTTGACATCCTAGCAATATCTATGGTCATATCAGGACGGGCGCCGACTTGTAACAGTGCGCACTCATGGCAACTTTATAGTGGTTCCCTACTGGGAGATCAGGCTGTTGGCATGATGACCCACTTTCCCAGTATACCCCGTTAAACCAAATATGAAGGGACCCTAGAAATTTGTTTGCATTAACCGATCATTGGTTTAACCGAGCTTTGGCTTCGACTTTGACTGGGCTTTGCCAAAAACGCAGGTGCATTATGAATGTAATATACAATGTATGTGTACAGTTTGATTATTGTTTTTTTAATGTACATACAGTATAACCCCTTTAAACCAAACTCGGTTAAACCAAACGATCGTTGAATCCAAACCTTTTTCGGCGGCCCGGCAAAATGCTACCATATATCATTAAAAAAAATCGGTGTGGTCTGAGATGACCTTATAACCACATGGTAAAGCGGATGTGGCCCGGGGTCCGAAAATTTGGTTTGGATTAACCAAAACTTGGATTAACCGACTTTAGTTTAACCAACTTTTTTATATGATAAGTGGTAGTATTTTGCCGGTCCACCGAAAAAACCTTGGATTAACAGATCGTTTGGTTTAACCGAGCTTGGTTTAACGGGGTTATACTGCACTGAGCTAACCAGTCCTTGCCATATCATAATAATGCTGAACGCCAAGCTAGGTAGCGACAAGTATCAATTTTGTATGTCATTGGTTTGACTCGGCTGGGATTCGAACTCTCGACCGTCCGCACGGGAAGCCTGCACTCTACCGAGCGAATCTGGTGCACCGAGGCAGGGAATTCATCGAGGTATTTCATTAATTTCCATGGAGGAACTTGATAACAAGATACACTCCCATATGTAGTGAGTTTTACTCATCTCCCAAGCTGAAATGCCACATGCACAGTTAGGCGTGGGTAGGTCGATTATATTAAAGCGCATAGACAGTAAAGACGCTTGTCCCAGATTGGCAGAAATGTGGGTTCGAGGCCATTCTAGGCATCATGTTCCCGAACGACAGATAACAGAAAAAATACTAATTTAAAAAACAAAATTTCATTTTTATACATAGATTTGTTTGTTTGTTTAACGAACCCCCAGCAAAAAAAGTGGACATCGATATAAATCATCAATCATTTCAAAAACAAAAACGATACAACCCAATGGAAAGAAGGTAATTCCTATCAATTATCTACACCATGCGATAGCCTCTAAGATAGAGAGATATGGCGAGGAATTGAACCCAGGACCTCGTATAGAATTAGCTCACATTATCAGACAGTGAGCGCAGGCAGGGCGGATTGCATTATTTTTAATCCCCGGAAAGGAGTTTTAATTTTTAGAGGAAAAGATCTGTGGAGAAAACTCCACTAAGCAGCAGCTACCTGTTCCACCTAAGAACACTTCTCGCCTTGATTATGGCCTTTGATGCCGACAATGCGTTAACCAATCATCACTAACTAGCTACACCTAAGCAAACACTAGTTGCATTTGCAAAAAAAGCCACATCTGTATTTGTCCCATTTAAATCTTAATCTTTTTATATATTTTTGTATCTTAGCTCCATTCAGTTTATGTGAAACTCGACAGTAATTGGAGGATATACACACACACAAAACATGTGGAGAGCATACATATCGGTATTTAGGAGTTTTCCAATTTAATTATGAACGGTTCAGATTCACAAACATATCAGGTTTAATTAGGGAAAGTGCCGGTTCACAAACATATTTTTATTAAGAAAAGTGCTCGTATACAAAAATTGTTTCATTAAGAAAAGTGCTGGTACGAAAAATGCATCGTATTTCATTAAAAGTGCTGGTTCACAAACAATATCAAGGTTTAATTGGCGAAAGTGATAGTTTATAAAGATTATTAGGTTTAATTGGGAAAAGTATTGGCTTACAAAGATTATCAGTTTTAATTGGGAAAAGTGCTGGTATACAAAGATTATCAGGTATAACTAGGAATAGTGCTGGTTCAAAAAAAGTAGTGGGTTTCATTAGGAAAAGAACTGGCTCTCAAGCATTATCAGGGCTTAATTGGAAAAAGTACCGGTTCACCAGGATTATCAGGTTTAATTGGGAAAGGTGTTTGTTTAGAAAGATTATCAAGTTTAATTGGGAAAAGTATCGGTTTACCAGGATTATCAGGTTTAATTGGGAAAGGTGTTTGTTTAGAAAGATTATCAAGTTTAATTGGGAAAAGTATCGGTTTACCAGGATTATCAGGTTTAATTGGGAAAAGTACTAGTTTACAAAAATTATCAGGTTTAATTAGGAAAAGTGCTGGTTTAGAAAGATTATCAGATTTTATTCGGAAAAGTACTGGTTCACAGACATTATCAGGTTACAGGTTTAATACCTTGGTCAACCTTTCACTCAATGGTATAGCTTCTTGCGCATGGTTTCTCATGACCAATACATTTCTCTCAAACTGAACAGCATTTACAAGATGCATACACAATGACTAAGCCAGAGTTGCTGAAAAGAAGAAGGCACCACACGGGAGGGCCTATCCAGTAAGAGTATTGGCTGGCTTCCTGTGCATGACATCATGGGTTCACACACTGGCTGAGTCAAACCAAAAATGTACTCACTTTATACTTGTCACTCCCTAGCCTGACGCTGTACATTGGTAGGATAGGGTAGTTTGCCCAGGATCAGGAAAATGTAACTGAGTGGGATATCAGGTCACGGTGCTGGTGACCTGGTCTCCCAGTGGGGCAGTAATATTGAGTTGCCAGGACTGTGCAGCCACAAGTCGGTACCAGTCCTGATTACCTTAGATGTTACTAAGATGGGTTCTCGAGATGCCGCCCGCATAGATGGAAAAAAAAAGTTATATAAATATATGTTATGCATAACGGATTATGTGAGTATAAAGATATGGAAGGGAATATTACTTACTATACTTCATAAGACGCAACAATATACCAGTGGTGCCATCTCGGCCCACCTCGCCTCTGCCGGATGTTGACCAGTGTCAGTCGCACTGGAGGATAAAATGTCTATGCAAATAGTGGCTTAAGAAACCTTAATTGAGTTGGTTTTATATATATATAATATAATATATATATATAAAATATAATATATAAAAAACTATTTGTAAGTCTTGCAGCAACCACGACTGCTATCTCCTAGTAAGGCACAACTCATGCTATATCAGCCACACTGAAGCTGACGTTCAGTTCTGGGTAGGACCATGAGGCCCTGGAGAGCAACGTGACGCTGTGTGTCAAATAACAATAGAAAATACTCTTAAAAGGTATTCCAGGAAAAACATGAAGGCCACGTCATATAGAATACCGGGTTTGGTGGCCATATCGGTAGAGCACAGGCCATGCATGTGGGAGATAGGAAGTTCTGTTTCCAGTCGAGTGAAACCAATGATTTAAAAATTGATACTAACCTGGCACTCGGCATTATTAGGATAGGGCAAGGACTGGTTAGTTCAGTGTCAGGATAATGTCACTGAGTGGGATACCGATTTTACCAGCAGCCTGATTTCCCAGTGGGGCAGCACTATAAAGTCACCATGAGTTTGCACTATCACAAGTTGATACCCGTCGTGATATGACCTTAGATGTTGCCAGGATCTAAAACTCCAACCAACCGACAATATATGAAGCACACAACCCTGACAGGCCGTGTGGCGTTCAGGCGGCATTACCTATGACACGCTACTCAGAGCCTGCCAAAGCCATCAGCCACCTTCCTTACCATCCCATACTGCACGATGTACTCACGGGTAAATGATTGGTTAATGCCGAGTTTGTCATGTGAGTAGAATTTATACTGTCATGTCGGTATCCTCCAAAAATTATAACTGACATTTAAGTAATTCACATATGATTCAAAAATGGTTTATCGTGAAGAGCCAGTAAAATTTGTGTAGCAATTTTAAATGCTTACATATATTTATACATACAGGGACATATCTGATTCTAGGTAAAGATTTCAAGTGTAGATGTGTTGCCACATTGTATTTTGTATAAGTATGAACTTTAATTTAATGTAACATTGATTGCTCGGCTGGAAGATTACCCCTTGGGGAAGCCATACCACTGTTTATGGCTAAATAAAACTCAACTCAACTCAAAAGACAATGGTAACATTTTAAAACGTTCGCCACAAGATGTTATACAGCACAACAGTCCCCAGGAACGCTAAAAATGTACATGCTTCAATATAACTATTGCAGGATTTAAACTATGTAATGCACATAGGAAGAATTCCATGTATCATTCAAAACATGAAAACAACCCAGGACACTTATTGCGCAGTTGTCTCAAGAAAAGGAAATCACAAATCAGACATCACAGAAACATGCAAATAAAGTATAAAGGAAAGCTGCATAGTCCAATGAAACCAGATTTAAAAAAACAAAAAACACTGAAGTAGATTTGATCCTGGATATCCAACTTAGATACTGATGCACTTATTAAATGCTTGTTATTGCATAGGATGGAATGCTAAGTCAATTTAATAGACATATTACTCTTGAATCCTATGGCATCCATTATCGATACGCATGCCTACATTATTGTGGATCTTTCTACTTGAAATATCTGATAAGTTAACCATTTAAAACAAAAGTTAGTTAAAATGAAAGTAAGGTAAATCTAAATAGTCACCAAATTTATTTATCTAAGACACATCGCAGAAACATAAAGCCATCTCATTGTGCAATTTTAAACCAAACTTATTTATAACTTGACATATCACATAAGATTCTTACAAATCTTCGCGATACAAAGTTTGAGTTTCTCTTGGTTTGGGGACCAGGACAGGATAGCCAAACCGGTAAGAGCACTGACTGGCTTCTCATGTGGAAGGTCATGAATTCGAAGCCCAGTTTAGTCAAACCAATGACTTACAAACTCGATACTTGTCACTATCTGGCCTGACGCTCAGCATGAGGATAGGGCAAGGTCTGGTTTGCTAAGTATCGGGAAAATGTTAATGGGTGGAACGGTGTTCTTTGTGGCAGAGTGGTTAGAGTGTCTGTCTTTTTTCTAGGTCGGACTCCTAATCTGAAGGTCAGTGGTTCGATTCCCTGTGCCCCCACCTCTGCCAATTTGGATTTCCACCGCTGTGTATAACTTACAGTCATCAAAGGCCAGTTGCTGTCATACCATGTCTATGTGGTGTGGGAGGTTAAAAATCCCTTGGGTCGGTAAAATTGTAGGCTCGGGCTTTCTATCGACAAACTGTCTAATGGTGAAAACAAGCCTATTCAGGCTTATCCATGATAGGCAGTATAAATCTTCAACAACATCGGGTCATGCTGCCAGCAATCTAATCGTCCAATGGTGCAGCACAATAAAACCACCATGAATACATAGGTAGTCATCCTCATATAACCTTAGATATTGCTATGATGCAAAACCCCATAAAACAAATAAACAAACTACCTTAGTTTGGGAACTACCTACATACACATCGCATGATGATTGCATAAGTAAGTCAGCATATGAGCACCGGTGTAAAATGTCCGGCGCATGCGCACGGAGAAGACGGTGGCAACCAGACCCGAGATGCTCCTCCAGGGCACGATCCCGCTCATAACCAGGCAACACGACCCCACCTGTCGCTCCTGGCTGTCGCCTGCACCTTCTACAGGTGCAAATTGGGTGCGGGTGAGGCGTGCTTTATTTAGCACCACGTCGTACAGACTGCAGGGACAGGTGTACCTCAGGGTGCTCAGCACTCACCATACTTCCACACTTTCCTACAGTTTCTCCAGCCAGCACACACTAGTCACTTACACTGACTCAAGTTTCACTTTTATTCTTTTACTCAACATTTCAACACGCATACAATCTGGCCGAGAGGAGAGGTGGGGGTGGGGTTGGATGGTTGGTGGAGTTTTACGTCCTGGCAACATCTAAGGTCATATCAGGATGGGAGAGGTGGGGGTAATTGGGGCAGGTGGGGCAAGGGGTTAATACCCAAGGTACTATTCTTCCGAAATTGTATTTTAAACAATTAAATACACATTATTTTTGGAAAAAAAGATCGCTCGATTTACATTGCAGCTTCATAACATAACCATATCTGGTTTCTTTCCCCACATTTGTGAAACTTGTTGCGCTGTTATTCGAATGTCAAAGGATCACAAACATGTACAGAGAGAACTGGAATGTGACCAGTTGTTGATGGCACATTCTCCAATAAAGACTTACTACTTCTCTACTGGAGTAATTAATGACCTGATTTCTTAATGTACTGAGGGCTACTTCAAACCAACAAGTTCATAAATAGATGACTTCTTGTAGGGACCGTAAACAATGTTAAAATTGCCATCACTTTTTCCCTGCATTTAAAAAAGATGGCAAAACCCCACAAATAACGCCTCCACTAACCCAAACTTTTCAACACGTGGGGGTGGTCAGGAAGTGTATGTTTGTGAAATTGTGCAATTACTATTATACCTACTCACCGCAAACTGTGTTAATTGCGTCATAGGGAATGACTAACGAGTACTTTGACAACTGTTGCTTTCATGTGGGTTTACTTGATGTCTCCCCCCCCCCCCCGCCCAAACCCTCCACACACAGCTCCACCACCTGTTATGCTTACAGGGGGTGGGCTTCATATCACGCTATATGATCCTGAGGTATCTCCACACACCAACTCCCCAACCACCAATCTACACATTACCTCTCCTTCTCCGACATATCTACACACCGTCTCGTCACCCCCAACCCCCCCAACCAATCTACACATCACCTCTCCTTCTCCGACATATCTACACACCGTCTCGTCACCTCCCCCCCCCCCCCGACCCATCTAAACATCACTCTCCTTCGACATATCTACACACCGTCTCGTCACCCCCCCCCCCCCCCCCCCCGACCCCACCAACCAATCTACACATCACCTCTCTTCTCCGACATATCTACACACCGTCTCGTCACCTCCCCCCCCCCCCCCACCCGACCCCAACCAACCAAAACTACACATCACCTCTCTCTACGACATATCTACACACCGCGTCTCCTCATCCCCCCCCCCCACATCTACATATCACCGCTCATATCCGCACACCACCTCCCCACTCCACACTTACCCACCCCACCCACCTATCTACACATAACCTCTCCTTCTCCAAGATATCTACACACCGCCTCCCGCACACACTTACCCACCCACTCATACCTCTCCTCCTCCAACATATCTACACACACCTCCCTCCCTATCTACACCCCCCTCCACACTCCCAACACCCCCCACCCTATCTACACCCCCCCCCACCCCCAAAACACTTACCCAACCACCCACCTATCTACAAAACGCTTCCCCACTGTCCCACTCCCACACTTACCTACCCACCCACCTACCTATCTATACACCGCCTCCCCACTGTTCCACTCCCACACTGTCCCACCGAGCCCCTTATCTACACACCACCTCCCACTGCCCGCCCCCCCCCTCCCACTTACCCACCCACCTATTTATACACCGCCTCCCCACTGTCCCACCCCCACACTGTCCCACCGAGCCCCTTATCTACACACCACCTCCCACTGGCCGAACCCCCACACTTACCCACCCACAACCTATCTATACACCGCCTCCCCACTGTCCCACTCCCACACTGTCCCATCGAGTCCCTTATCTACACTGCCTCCGCACTGCCCGACCCCCAGACTTACCCACCCACCACCTATCTATACACCGCCTCCCCACTGCCCGACCCCCAGACTTACCCACCCACCCACCTATCTACACACCGCCTCCACATTGCCGACCCCCAGACTTACCCACCCACCCACCTATCTACACACCACCTCCCCACTGCCCGACCCCAAGACTTACCCACCCACTCACCCACCTATCTACACACCGCCTCCCCACTGCCCGACCGCCCACACTTACCCACCCACCACCTATCTATACACTGCTCCCCATTGTCCCACCGAGCCCCTTATCTACACACCACCTCCCCACTGCCCGACCCCCACACTTACCCACCCACCTATCTATACACCGCCTCCTGAGTGTCCCACTCCCACACTGTCCTACCGAGCCCCTTATCTACACACCACCTCCCCACTGCCCGACCCCCACACTTACCCACCCACCTATCTATACACCGCCTCCTGAGTGTCCCACTCCCACACTGTCCCACCGAGCCCTTTATCTACACACCGCCTCCCCACTGCCCGACCCCCACACTTACCCACCCACCTATCTATACCGCCTCCTGAGTGTCCCACTCCCACACTGTCCTACCGAGCCCCTTATCTACACACCGCCTCCCCACTGCCCGACCCCCACACTTACCCACCCACCTAACTAACTACACACCTCCTCCCCCACCACACATCTGCAGCCTCCCCATTCCCCACACAGTGCTTCTTTTCGTGTGGATGTCGACGTGTCGCTGTACCTGCCGACTGTGCCAAGTCGGTGTTTTTAGCGCCATATTGTGCTTGCCTGCACCCTACCTTTTCACCCCAGGTGGGCATGTGGTTAATTGCCATCAGCCCATTACTCCTCGCAACAACATGTCCCCAAAGCGGAAACCCATTTTTTTTTGTATTTCATGCCTCATCCAGAATAGATAATTCACCTCACAAAAAGAAGCGTTTAATTGAACCGGCATAGCCCAGTGAAGCATCAAATTTAACCAAACCAGTTTCTGCATTTCGGTATGCACACCAAAACTAACTCATGCTTTTTCTTCACTTCAAATACCTCTAAAGTTTGGCATTTATAACAAAGGTTACTTTAAACAAAAAATAACGTAGAAAATAATAATGATCAACCTAATATATGTATCTAAAAGGCTGACAGAAAGTCAAAACCACTGAGTGGAAATTAAATTCTGTACGAGACAATGTGAGTATTTGAGCCAGGGTTGGATTGTGGGTTAGTAGTTACCAGTTTTCTCCTTTCGCCGGGCCTTGAGCGGGTGGAGGGGTGGGCGACCTGAAAGTGGGGTTTCCGAACTATAGACCTTTCCCGTGGAGCATAGGCAGTGAGGTACAAATACTCTATTACATAGTGACCATAAAGCATGTATGGTGAACGGCTATCTACAACATTAGTTCTGCCACTCAGACATGAGGAAGTTACCAGTGACAAGTGAATGGTTTTGGTTCTAATAGAGTTGGGACAAGAAACAACAATGTATGGATTAAACATTACAGTTCTATTTCAAATAAACCTATAGCACAGTCCATGTACGGAGTTAAATACATAATTAATGTTATTTATTGACTTTTATCATTCAATTAATCTGTACTGGTACTTTCAAAAATGGAGAACAAAATAGTCGCTCTTTATTTCAAGTTAAATACACTATCACAGATTTGGAATTTCGAACAAATAAAAATACTATTATTCGAGACAATGTTCATGTATTAACTAACTTTCCACCATTAATGTTACAGGATTTAACACATCATGCACTGGTATCAAAATACTCACCCAATATGTGGTTTCGTCTAATTTGATATATACGGCTTCATCTAGTTGGCTATCATTCCGCAATTGTTATGTAACCCTAATGGTGGAAAGACCATGTTATATATATAATTTATATATACAGATGAACCTAGATCCAACGGACACCGATGCAACGGATTCCGGATCCAATCCGCTAGAGTGAATATCTGGTCCGAACGTTTAAAACTCCCTAAGTGCATATGCGTATAAGTTAGATATGTAGAATCAAATCTAGATGATTGCCTTTGGTTTTGAAATTTTGATGAAGTGACGTGTAGTTTACGTGTTTGGTCCCCTGTTTTCCACATTACCACTATGGCACCTATAGATAAAGCAATTTCGTCACTGCAACGGACAAACGGCTTTAACGGACAATGGCTCCCCCTTATTAGTCCGTTGGATCAAGGTTCATCTGAATAAACATCACGTACATATAATGGCACAAACTCTTTACATTCCTGTCCTTTATCCATACCAATTCGCCCACTCGCCTCCCCTTCGCTATACTTTCCACCCTCCCTCCCCTCCCCTCCCCACCCAACCCTTCCTCTCCCCTATCTCACCTCTCCCTCACTCCCCTCCATACCTCTCGCCCTCTATCCATTCCTCCCCCTCTCTCCCATCCATTCCTCCTCCCCTCCCCTTTCTATCCCTCCTTCCCCCTATCCATCCCATCTCCACCCCCCTCTCCATCCTTCTCCCTTCCCCTCCCCATCCCTTCCCTCCTCCCCCCCCCCCCACTCCCATCAAGATTAGTGACAGAGCATTCAATTGGTTTCCGGCTCATCAGGATATAAATGCACCATTGTTCTTTATATTGATAAAATATCGAGGTTCGCACTGGTGGTGAATCAGTTCATATAGCTTTATCATTAAATCCTCAGAATTACTTTTTTTTATTTCGCTAACTCACGGGCATTGGATCAGTATATGTTTTCTCTTCTTTTTTTGGGGTTCTTTTATGGACTAAACGGCGTATTTAAAAAGAATTTCTCTCTTCGGTATATATTTCTCTCTTCTTTTTTTCTTTTATGGAATAAACGGCGTATTTAAAAAAGCATGTACACCCAACAACAACAAAACTCGCATAAAGCATCCACGTCAGCTTCAGGCCAGTCAATATTGACCCTAGAAGCTCTCGGGTCTCAACCATCATATCAGGTAATAATTGCTTAACATGCCTTGATGAGGTGAGAAGTGCACACTCATCAACTTGTCCATGACTGGATGGGATGGCCGAATCGCTAAGAGTGCTAGCTGACTTCCTGTGTGGAACGCCATAGATTCAAATCTCAGGCAAGTCAAACCAGACTCCTGAAATTAATATTTACCACTACCTAGCATTTGGCATAACTAGGAGATGGCAAGGACTGGTTTACTCAGCATCACAATATCGTGACTGAGTGCGATATTGGGTCATGGTATCCGATGGTGTGGTCTGCCAGTGATGGAGCAGTATAAGGTCGCCAACAGTGCTCACTGTCACAAGCCGTACCCATCCTGATCTGATCCACACATGTTGCGAGCATGTAAAACCCTCAACAAGCAAACATCAGCTCTTTTAAATGTGACGCAAGCTTGAACAAACATAGGATGAAGGGTGGTGACATTTTCCTGCGGTTTTCCATGAGTGAGTAAGCAGGGATGAAAGTGGTCTCCGGCAAAAAAAGCGGAAATCTATGCCTACGGTGTTTGTTTGTTTGTTGTTGTTATACGTCCTAGCAACATCTAAGGTCATATCAGGATTGGTACCGACTTGTGACAGTGCGCACTCATGGTGACTTTATAGTGCTGCCCCACTGGGAAATCAGGCCGCCGGCACCATGACCCGATGTCCCACTCAGTCACATTATTCTGACACTGAGCTAACCAGTCCTTGCCCTATCCTATTAATGCCGAGCGCCAGGCTAGGAAGTGACAAGTACCAATTTTTAAGTCATTGGTTTGACTCGACCGGGAACCGAACTCCCAACCTTCCACACGCGAGGCCCACGCTCTACCGATTAGGCCACCGCGCCCGGTATGCCTATGGTGAGGTTATAAACCAACAGCAAATTTCTCCAAAACATAGATATTCTCTCATAGGCTTAGCACTGTTAGGGAATCGCGAGAAAATTCCCGGAAATCTGGCTTGATACACTGATAGTGCTGTGGAATTTGAACAATGTATTAGCATACACTGATAGTGCTGCAGCATTTGAACAACCTATTATTATTATTATTATTATTATTATTATTATTATTATTATTATTATTATACACTGATAGTGCTGCGGGATTGCAGTATAGTAAAAATCGTGGATATCCGCGAAATCGCAGAAATCCGCAAAATCGTGAAGATCAAATCCCTGTATGGAACACTAAAAGGCTGCAAAAGGCCAATTTCCTGTGAGTGGTGGCAGACGCTGGCCGGATGTCACAAGTGGAAAGTCCCGCCAGCACATAGCATTATGGCAGCCAAAGTGAGACCCCCGCAGTCTGCTTAGTTGAGCATCTTTAGGGAAACGCCACGCCGTTCTGTGTCCCCGAGGATTCACTAGAAAGTACGTAAATTTACATAAACACAGCATCATCAATGAAATCAATTAGACTGCATCAAATAGTAATTTCAATTATTACTTACATCTGTGCAACTTGTAAATGCCATGTTTTCTGCAGAGGCCGATTGTGCTATACCGTCCAACACTGTGGTCTATATTACTGTGTCTTCTTTACACCACCTTGTATGCCGCACAGGCACCCTTGTATCCCATAAATGTATGTAACAAATTGTAACACTGCAACTCACATTGATATGCCTATGTTGCCTGTAGTTACACTTCATGTATTATATGTTAACTCTTCTAGACACATTGTCGTAGCAGTCCAGTTGAGACCAATCTACACTATGTATATTTTGTTAAAAGATGTTACTGTTAGATCCATTAACAAATATCTATGTAAATTAACTGTCAACATTTCTAGCTGAAAGACAACTAGCCCAGTGCTGACATGACATAATCAGATGAATAAATACTCAACAAATCAAAAATAATTTCAACGCTCGATGTTTTATTAGTAGAACGGCACACAAAGACCAGTAGGTAACCAAGGGAACAAGAGCATGTGGTGCATTAACGTTAGTCCGGGAAGTCAAACACTTCACCTTCAAAAGGAAGTTGAAGCCTAATGGAACTAGGTAAGAAAAATACGAAGGGAAAAAACCCACAAAAAAAACAGCAGGAGCATTGTGACTGGTGACATGCCATGTAGGCTGGCCGGACATGTTGAGGCCGGACATGCGCACTGGAACACGGTTTGGACCGAGGTATCGCCGACCTGTCACAGCCAAATCACAGACAGAGGCTTAAACTTGCATCATCCCATGAAAACATGATATTTTCAAAACAAACCCATTAATGCATTATCTAGATTTGACTCTACTATCCAATCTATATAACCATGTAATAATTAATAATTTTTTGGTATTACTAAAACTGACCAATCAAGAACCACCGCTAGTTGATACCTGCTACAGTGAATGCTATGCTTCCGGCAATGACTCCTCCCTATAACAAGATTCTATATAGCCGTATACAATGATTAAAACTTGGTGGAGTCAAGAACCACCGCCACTTAATACCTGTTACGGTGAGTGCTATGCTTCCACTAATAGCTGCTCCCTATTACAATATTCTATATAGTATTATTCCAATTTGGTGGAGTCAAGAACCACCAGCACTTGATACCTGCTAGTGATACAGTCAGTGTTATGCTTCCACTAATAACTCCTCCCTATTACAATATTCTATATAGTATTATTTAAACTTGGGGGAGACAAGAACCACCGCCACTTGATACCTGCTAGTGCTACAGTGAGTGCTATGCTTCCACTAATAACTCCTCCCTATTACAATATTCTATATAGTATTATTCAAACTTGGTTTAGTCAAGAACCACCGCCACTTGATACCTGCTAGTGCTACAGTGAGTGTTATGCTTCCACTAATAACTCCTCCCTATTACAATATTCTATATAGTATTATTCCAATTTGGTGGAGTCAAGAACCACCACCACTTGATACCTGCTAGTGATACAGTCAGTGTTATGCTTCCACTAATAACTCCTCCCTATTACAATATTCTATATAGTATTATTCCAATTTGGTGGAGTCAAGAACCACCACCACTTGATACCTGCTAGTGATACAGTCAGTGTTATGCTTCCACTAATAACTCCTCCCTATTACAATATTCTATATAGTATTATTCCAATTTGGTGGAGTCAAGAACCACCACCACTTGATACCTGCTAGTGATACAGTCAGTGTTATGCTTCCACTAATAACTCCTCCCTATTACAATATTCTATATAGTATTATTCCAATTTGGTGGAGTCAAGAACCACCACCACTTGATACCTGCTAGCGCTACAGTCAGAGTTATGCTTCCACTAATAACTCCTCCCTATTACAATATTCTATATAGTATTATTCCAATTTGGTGGAGTCAAGAACCACCCCCACTTGATACCTGCTACCTGCTACACAGTAAGCCCTCCCTATGACAAGATTCTGTAGTATTACTAAAACTGTGCTGGCTAGCGGCCACCATCGATTTCCCAATGGGACAGCACTATAAAGTGCCATGAGTGTGCACTGTCACAAGTCGGTGATATGACTTTAGATGTTGCCAGGACATAAAACATAAACTCCGACAACCAACCAACTAAAACTTGGCCTGGTAAAGAACCACCGTTACTTGACACCAGGTACAGTTTAGTGCGTGTGTCCAGCATGCCCAGTGTGCCTCTTCACGCGGGCGCTGTTAATGACTGCTGTGCACAGGACAGAGACTGCCCGGTTGATCCGTGACACCACAGACTTGACTTAGTGAGTCAGCTCCCCCCCCCCCACCCCACCCCCCTTCCCTGTCTGCAGCCTCCCTAGTGTGTGGACACAACACACACTGCACACTCTCCAACATCATGGCGGCATACAGCCTCCGTGCACTAGTCGACGATTGCGTTGAGGAAGGGGGGGGGGGGGGAGGGGAAGGTCGCTGGAACGACTCCCATGATCCATCGCGGCAATCAACTTTTCATATTAAATCAATAGATTGTACCATATAAGCATACATATTTCAAGCACTGGAAACGCGTAATGCTGACATTCTTTCTAGCAGACCTGGTTCGTGGGTGGTTGCGAATGAGAGTGTTAGTGAATGAGAATGAATGAGTGGATATGGGTAGTGTTGAGTAAATGTGGGTGGCTGTGTGAGTGAGTGAATGCGAATAAATGTGAGGGAATATGAGTGAGAGTGAGCATGAATGATGGTATCGGACGTGATGACTGAATTGGTAGAAGTGCTGGCTGGTTTCCCGAGCGGGCAGTTGTGGGTTTGAACCAACAATTGATCAAATTGATACTTATGACTACCTAGCCTGGCGCTTGGCATTACTAGGATAGCACTGGCTTACTCAGAATCAGGATAATGTGACTGAGTGGGGTATCAGGTCATGTATGTGACTGAGTGGGGTATCAGGTCATGGTGCTGGTAGCCTATCTCCCAGCGGGGCAGCACTATAAAGTCACCATGAGTGCACACTGTCACAAGTTGGTACCCGTCCTGATATGACCTTAAATGTTGCCAGGCCGTAAAACTGCAACAACCAACCAACCAACCACTTATGTAAGCAGGTCCTCCAAAGGGAGGTGTGTATGTGCATGCTCACTGCAGCCATCGCTCCTATTTCCCGGCCAGGTGAGACCGTCCCCCGGCTGTCAGCGCCGTGCACCCGGCCCTCCACAGACCAGCAGGGTGCCAAAGGGCGTGCTCCAATACTGCTCGACCTGTGCACGGTACGACACAGCCGCAGGGTTTCACGTGACAATTTGCGGGAAACAATATTTATGGGTGACAATCATCTATGTCTCAGTTTGAGACTCTTGAGACATGATCAGTAGATGTGTGGTCAACTCCTTCGATGATTTCCGCACTTAAAACCACTACATTCGAAGAGCGCGTTGAAGCCCCGTGTTAGCCTAACCAGGTGACTATGGTTCCATGCCGGCTTTGAAAGGCTCTACATTCTCCAGTACAAACTGACTGTTTCTCAGCATAGAAGTAGCTGCTGAGTAGATGCACCTCATAATCCCAAAGGAAAAGCTTGACAAATTGCTACAATGCATCTGCAGCCTATTCCTCCAATCAGTAAAAGCGAGCAACCATGGCAGTGAAAGAGGGTCATGCCATCACCGGGCGCATACACAGATCCTATCAAGGTAAGCCTTTAAGGTGGATCTAAGATGGACTGTGTTATTTATGGCAATATTCAATGGGATTGCTGACATATGTACAGTACAGACTGTAAGGTCAGTTGGTTGGTTGTTTAAGTTTTACATCCTGGCAACATCAAAGGTCATATCAGGATGGGTACTGACTTGTGACAGTGCACTCATGGCAACTATATAGTGGTCCCACTGGGAAATTAGGCCGCTGGCAGCATGACCCAATATCCCACTCAGTCGCATTATCCTGACACTGAGCTAAACCAGTCATTGCCCTATCATATTAATGCCAAGCACCAGGCTAGTAAGGCACAAGTATGAGTTTTATAAGTCATTGGTTTGGCTCTCCCGGGAACCGAACTCCTAAACTTCTGCCTGCAAGGCCTCCACTCTACCAATTTGGCCACCGCACCCGGTGGTGTAAGGTATGTATGATACGTGTAAGTAGAGATCGGACGGAGCGAGGAGGAGTCACGTGATGATGTGATGTGGTGACGTGTGGAGCAATAAAGGATCATTTGTCATACAGAACTCGTAGCGTTCAGGTCTCTCTTATACTACACAGACTGGCCTGCTTGTACCTGAATAAACACCCAGTCTCAATAAAGGCCCAGATCCAATTGAAGAAAGCCTTTAACTTTAAGGCGGATCGAATATGGATTGTGAAATTCATGCAAATATTCAATGAAGCAGCTAACATATGACCTGTACTCGAAGTAGCTACAACTTCAGCTACGCCAGCATCTACGGCTTTAGCATGATTCACAATGTAGGATAGCTGGCTTGTACCCGAATGAAAAAACCTTGTTTCGATATAGATCTGAGCCACCATGCAATGGCTCCCTTCCATGACTGCAAAGCAGACACCCATAAACAGCCTCAATTTCTGGACCCTGTCATCAACAGTCTATTGACTGAACCCATGCTTGCATGGCACCACCATCAAGTGCCTGTAGCGTGCTTTCTAATGCAATCAAGGTCAGTGCTGAGAGATCTGCGACTGCACCAAATGCCTAGCAAATCATTGCAGGTGCAAAGAGAATCACCAATGCAGCTGTAATTATTGGCAGATTTCCCCCCACACTCTGCTGAGACATCTGCGATTGCACCAAATGCCGAGCGAATCGCTGCAGGGATAAAAAGAATCACCAACGCAGCTGTAATTACTGGCACATTTTCCCCATACAGTGCTGAGAGATCTGCAAGTGTTCTAATTTTCACCATCCATGCGAGGAATCTTTCCGCCTGTATCCTTGTTCAGCAGGATATGGAGCGGGACGTAGCTCAGGCAGTAGACTGTCCACCTGTAAAGATGTGGGTCATCCGATCGATCCTGCTCAGTGGACCCATTTGCAGTTTGGGCTATTTTCCATTCCAACCAGTAGTCCACAACTGGTTCATCAAATTCAAAGGCTGTGGTATGTCCTGTCCTGTCTGTGGGAAAGTGCATATAAAAGACCCCTTGCTGCTTATCAGAAAGAGTAGCCTATGTGGCGGCAGCGGGTTTCCTCTAAAGAAATGTCAGAATGACCATATGTTTGACATCCAATATCCGATGATAAAAATCAATGTGTTCTAGCGGCATCGTTAAATAAAACAAACTCTTTTTATCAGCAGGACATGAAAACTTATTGGAATAACAGATTCACTGCCTGATCTACTTTTGCATTCAGGCAACTCGAGGCCTGACTTGGATAACGTGTGAAACTTACGTCATCTTTGAATCAAGATAGCATGAGGGTGGGATCGGTAAATAGGTGGTAGTCACACTTCGACAGATGGAAATGTCATATTGGTCATCAGCAGCAGAAATGGCACAATGAACATTACCAACAGTGTGGCTAAGTGTAGCCACAACTCAGCTGGAGCAGGAATGTTAATTTGCACCAGTTCCAGTTTAAGCAGTGGCTGATCTTTAGTGTGGGGTCATTGCTTCAATCCCCGACTGAGTGAAAACAAATACAACACACAGCTGATTGATAGTTGTTATTAGCAAAGGGGTGATGCAGGCAGAGGGAACATTGCGCTTAGAGCGGAGTTCGAACCCATGTTTCCGTTAGCCAAAATTAAGCCATTTATTACTAAAAGTTACCTCAAACAAAATGCAAGGTACACTACACTATATTGTTCCACCTAATACAGCACAAACCCAAAATCATCGGACTATGCTACTCTAATAAAAGAATGGAATAAAGAGAAAAAAGTATACATACATAATCTATACATTCACACCATCCACCTGCCCATGAGGGAGCGGGCAACAGCTTTGACAGTGTGAGGAGGAATGCGGAAATGATGAATTACATACGCGTCTCATTAGCCTCACCACCCAAGATTAGGAGTTTGAATACCGGCCGAGTCAAACCGATGACATACAAAGTTGATACTTGTCACTACTTAGCTTGAGGCCCGGGATTTACTAGGATAGGGCAAAGACTGGTTAGCACAGTATCAGGATAATGTGACAAAGTGGGAAATTAGGTCAGATGTCCCTGTCAGATATTGCCAAGACATAAAACCCCAACAGCCAAAAACACACAACACCCCTAGCTGTCTTCTGACTCTCTATCGCTATGTTCAAACAGTCAATACTCTCTCTTTATACAATTTACATATTGGCTCTCAAAATTACATCTTGAGAAAGCAACGAAGAAAGCCCACCCCCCCACGCACTATCCCTGCACTGCCCCCCCCTCCCCCCCCCAAAAAAACAACCTCCAAATCCCTCAACATATACTTACTGAAAGTACACAATACAAACTCACTGACAGTTCACAACAAAAACTCATTGACAGTATTTTGGATTGTTGGTCTTGGTGAATTAAACAAGCAGCGTTAGTAAAAATGGGTCACTGTGCAATGCATTAGGAGCAGCTTGGCGGGCCCCCAACACTTGCCACCCATCTTCCCGGTCGTTGGGCACGACTGCACTCCACTTCCCGGATGTTACTGCTCAAGTTAAATGTGCCCTTCTTGCACCGTTTTATTGGATTCTGCTCTTAGATAATACATGCCCCTCAGAATTCTGACTGAGCAAATTCTATCTAAGAGATCAATGAATTATGGCTCAGGTTTTTTTAGAGCCATAGATGTAATTTTACATATGTTTCAGGTTAATTTCCATCTGTTTTCCATCCGATTATGTACAATGCAATGCAAAAAGAAACTTGCATGCTTTTTGTTGTTGACTTGGCCCATTTTTTCACAGCGCATCAAATGTGGTTTCATGCATATTTTACCCAAACTCACGAGTCAGCGAGAGCCCTGTATCTGGACCAGGCGCAAGGTACGGAAGCAGGCAGGATATCACTAGAGCTCCCTATTTGCTACAGTTAATAAATACTAACATAAAAAGGATCTAAAAATACAACTCTGAATGGTCAAGTATGATTGCTAAGAAATATGTTTGTGTATGCTAAACATCATAGTGCCAAGTGTTGACTGGATTGGGGCATGTGCAAAGCACATTGTGTGTGGAAGCCACATTGGAAGCCATCCACATGCTGATACCGGGCCGGCACTGCGCTGGTGGCAGGACTGCCATAGTGTAAATAAACCAGCTCACTGGGTATAGACAACGTCTATAGCACACTATCTGACAGGACACCCACCAGCCACAAGGACAAACACAGGCAGTATCTGACAGAATACACACCGCTAACAATAGAAATGCAGGAACTATCTGGAAGAACACACACCAGCAACAAGTAGAAACCCATGCATTATCCGACAGAACACACACGAGCAACAAGTAGAAACACAGGCATGGGCAATAGCACCTAATCACAATTGCTGAATTAACTCTAAATTTTATATAAATAATGTATACAGGCACTTAAACGCAGTCTAAATTTGATACAATACCTATTAGGCCCCGTATGTTTTACAAGAGGACATCTACATGTTTTGGGTTTTTTTTTTTGTGGTTTTTACAAAATAAAAGAAGGAAATTTACACTACTACGCAGAATACAGGCAAGCATGTGGCGTCTCTGTATAACTACGTAGATTCCGAGAAGATTGCAGTGGCTACATGCACTGTGTGGGTGTGACTATTACAGTGGTGCCCTGTCAGACAGATGGTGATGAGACCTATCGACGGCTCCACACAGCCCCGTGTTGAACGCAGATGCGTCTTTTGGTGAGCGCCATTTAATACTGGCCAATCTCCTGGGCGTTGCGGTTTACTAACAAACAAACAAACAAACATACCAAACAAATAAACAAACAAAAATTCCCACCAATTTCCATCAAATCTGAAGTGGACATCCCCCGTCTCCGAACAGTATGCACATTCTGCTGAAATGTCATCTGCGAGTTGTTCCAGATAAGGGGTAGGGTGGAGGCGGAGGGGAGGGGGAGGAGGAGCTCCTGGTGAGGGGGCAGGTCCCTAAAGAGGTGCGGGTACTGCTGTCCAGGTTTCCTAACAATTTGCCACTGTAAGGCCCACTAGTGCATGCATGTCTTCAACAGGCGACTCTGCATCCAGACCAATGTTGTCCTGACATAGCAGGTGTCCTATGATCAGAGGGAGAGCCAACTGAGACAGCTTGTGCATTGACAAATTGTCCACATAGCATGATTCGCTGATTACAGGGTCCCTAAAGACAGATACTACTACTCTGAAATGATGACGAATCCCTTGTTAATAATAGTAATCTCAATTACAAAATACTGATCATGCAAAGCTATCTATTCATCCACCCACCCACACATATCAGCAGCTGTAGGCCATTTATTGCTGCCAGCACAGCTGAAGTGCATACTCTGTCGGAATAGAACGAGTTCACTTATTGTTGCTCCTCCTATCCAGAGAAAACAGTCCAAACCGTATTTACTTTAAGCATTTGTTTTTTTGGATTTTCAGATCGTAATAACATTGTCATATCAGGATGGGTACCAACTTATGACAGTGCACACTCATGGCAGCTTTATAGTGCTGCCTCACTGGGAGAACAGGCCACCAACACCATAACCCAATATACCACTCATTCATATCATCCTGATAGTGATACTGAGCAAACCAATCCTTACCCTATCCTAATAATACCAAGTGCCAGGGTAGGTAGCGACAAATATCAATTTTCTAAGTCATTGGCTTGACTCGGTTGGGGTCCAAACCCACGGCCACTAACCAGATGAGATGGGTTGAGCGTCCTTCTCCCGTTTTGGTAGATCGTGGGATTCGAACCCAAGTGTTCAAACTCTTGTCGAATCAAACCCATGACGTATAAATTTATACTTGTCGCTTCCTAGCTTGGCGCTCAGCATTAAGAGGATAGTGCAAGGACTGGTAGGCTCAGTGTCAGTATAATGTGACTGAGTGGGATATCAAGGCATGGTGCTGGGGCCAGGTCTCCCAGTGGCATAGTACTATAAAGTCGACATGACCACGCATTGTCACAATTCGATAGCCATCTTGATATGATGTTAGATGTTGCCAGGACATAAAAAAAAATGGAACAACTAACCAATACAGGGCCACTCGCATGGGAAGCCAGCCGGTGCTCTCACCTATTCGGCCATCCTGCGCTGTCCACGTTAACAGCTTCAAGCGGATTCTAAGCTGCCCTGTGGTAAAGCAGACCCCAGAGTATGGTGGCTCTTCAGTGACGGGGTGAGTGTCACAGGCTCATCCAGAAAGAGGAAATTAGTCAGACTTCGAGGGAGGGGCCCAGATAGCCTGATCAAATACCACACGCCCACACAGGCAGGGGCGCCACGGCAAAGAGCAGTGCATTGTGGGGGGGGGGGGGGGAAGTGTACAAAGCGCCAGCTATACACATGTGGCAACTGAGGCAGTCTGAAACCGCCGCTAGAAGGCAGTGGTTAAAACTGCATCACGCGATAGCTTTCAGTTTCTGCCTTCTCTCATAGAGAATCATATTAGGTTGATCAATATAATCTACTTTACTTGATACTAGAAGTAATTGTTATTTTATAAGGTTAACTTTGAAGATATTTGAAGTGAAAACATACAAAATTTGGTGTGCACAAAGAAATGCTGCAAATAGGCTTTGTTTGCAAGCATAGTTATGTAGCACACAAGGATCACAGGAGTTTAACGAGTGTAACCATTAGGATTGCAAATTTTATGGCAAATACATTGTGGCTTCCCCGCCCAGGGCTCATGGGAAGCCATCTGAAATGATGTTTTGGTTCCATGAAACAGGTGATGGGAACCAAAAACCTATGGGAACCAAAATTTCGGTTCTGTTGTTTTTCCAGCATGGTAATGATGCGCTATTGGAAATGATTATCACCGTGAAATCCTATAGGTTGCAAGTGCACTAACTTCAACTATGTAGTATCAAATAATATAGCTAAGTATTTGGTTGATTAAATGTCATACTTTGATAGGATTATCTTTAAAATACCTGGGTGATGTGCATTCGGAGGAGGGAGCGCTATATAACTAAACACAGGTTTTTACCTGATTCTATGACAGGCAAATGTGAATAAATAAATTAATAATTACAGAAGGCTATATTGTCTCAGATATTTGTGCCAACTGGTAATTAGAGCTTCATTTATTTCATGTGCGAAGTCTATGATCAGAGGCGTAGACAATTCTGCTATACACCTCATGGTGCAGGCTGGTATCACGCAGGGGCTGCACAACCAGATCGTCTTAATTTAGCCATTACCCCACGACCACGACCACCGCCACCACCATCACGGTCAGCACCACTGCCACCACTACCACCACTACCACCACCACCACCATCACCATCAGCACCACTGCCACCACCACTACCACCACTGCCACCACCACCACTACCCGCTGATCAGCTCATCCTGGGCCCCACCTGCCAGGGCTGCGTGTGGCCATCAGGCACACCAGCTTTTTTACCAATCACCAATCACCCTTTGTCTACTCGCGCCTACATGAGTCATTCGGGCAACAACCATTTCGGGGATCATGTTTTATTGGGCCTGTTCAATAATTTAGCAAAGCTTACATTAAGGTGACATCAAACGACATCAACTGCCCATTGCAGTCAGCCGGGATCGAGGTCCGTCATACTTTTAATAGTCTAGTATGACGCTGAATCCCGGTCATAACTGCTCATGTGTGACTGAGTGTGGGGGTGGCGGGGAGGAGAATGAAGAGCAAAGTGGGAGATGAAAAAGGGATGTGAAGGGAGAACGTAAGGGGGGAGGGGAGAGGGGGGCGTGTCGGAGGGGAGGGGATGAAAGGGGTGGGGAAAGGAGTAAAGGAGGTGTGAGAGGAGAAGGTGAGGTGAGAGAGAAGGGGAGGTGGGAGAGGAGAAGGAAAGGAAGGACGGAGGAGATGGGAGAAAGGAGGGGAACGGAGGATAGAGGCGGGGAAGGGAGGAGGGAAGGGGTGACTGGGAGGAGCGCCGGGGTGAATGGGAGGAGCGGAGGGGAGAATCGGAGGAGCAGAGAAGGGGGAATGGGAGGAGCGGAGAGGGGAGAAATCGGAAGGAGCGGAGAGGGGAGAAATGGGAGGAGGGGAGGAGGGGAGAATGGGAGGAGTAGAAGGGAGAGAATGGGAGAAGAGAAAGAGGAGAATGGGAGGAGCAGAGCACATTGGAGCATCGGAGTGGGAGAATGGGAGGTGGGGGCGGGGAAGGAAAGGGGGGAGGAGGGAGGGAGAGAGGAGAGAGGAGAGAGGAGAGAGGAGGGGAGAGGCGGGAAGGGGAGGAGGGATGGAAAAGGGAGAATCGGAGGAGCGGAGGGAGAGAGGGAGAGGAGCGGGGGAGAGGGGAGAACGGGAGGAGGAGAGGGGGGAATGGGAAGAGCGGAGAGGGGGGAATGGAAGAGAGGAGAGGGGGGAATGGGAGGAGCGGAGAAGGAAGAATCGAGGAGCGGAGAATGGGAGGGGAATGGAGGAGGGTAGGGGAAAGAAATAGGGCAGGAGTGAAGGAGAGGGGAGGATAGGAGGGGATGAAGAGAAGAAAAAAGGAAGGGAAAGGAGGAAATGGGGAAAGCACGGTGGAAAGGGTGGGGAGGAGAGAGGAGGAATTAGAGAAAGAGGGGAGGGAAAGAGGGAGGGGGAAGAGGGAGGATGGGGGAGAAGGAGGAGGGGGGGGAGGGAGAGGAGGAGGGAAAGGAGAGGAGTAGGAGAGGAGAGGAGAGAGAGAAGGAGAGAAGGGAGAAGGAGAAGAGGGAAGGAGGGAGGGAGAGGAGAGAGGAGGGGAGGGGGAGAGGAGGAGGGAGAGGAGCGGAGGGAGGAGGAGAGGGGTGATGGGAGGAGCGGAGAAGTGGAGGAGAGGGGAGGAGGGAAAGGGAGGGGAGGAAGGAAGTGGAGGAGGGGAGGAGGGGAGATGGGGAGGAGGGGAGGAGGGGAGGAGGGGAGGAGGGGAGGAGGGGAGGAGGGGAGAGGAACTAAGGAACGACCGACAGGATGATTGACAAGGGGAGCAGACAAAACGGCAATGCCGTCTGCAGGGAACTGACTGGTGGTATATTCTGGTGATGGCAGTATTCACGCACACGCCGCCAGATGCCGCACAAAGTGCTTCTGTGAGCAGACAGGGCGCAAGAGCGGGCGCCAGAAGTGGCGTCACAATAGCCGCCAACGTCAGGGGAGAGGGAGTGTAGGAGGGGCGTCCCATAGAGGGGGCGTCAGAGTGGGCGCCACAGATGCACAAGTGGCACCAGTACGCCAAGATCCCAAGACAACAGCAGCCGGCTTGAAAAGGGAAAACAAAAAACAGCACCAAGCGTAAAACCCGGGCGGGCGTCCGGCCTGCCCCATTAGCTAATTAAGGCCAGCAAACATGGTGACGAGGCGGCTAGTGACGTCATTAGTAGGAGGCAAGTCGGTGTAACGGGCCGTGGGGACGCTGCCCGGCATGCAGTACACGGCACTGGGTGTGGTGCATAGTGGTGTGCAGAGCACCGCATATTTACTACAACACAGCTCCATATTATAAGTCCAGTGAAAGGTGCATAACCCCATAGTTTGTTAGATAAATAATTTATGCTGATGATCTATTTGATTCAATTTGAAGTAACTTATTTCAAAGGGTCAACTTTGGGAGATATTTGAAGTGAAAACATGCAATGTTAATTTTGGTGTGCACATTAAAATTATGGTCATAGGCTTTGTTTACCTGTTGTTGAGTAGCGCAGGTGCACCAAAGTGAAAGTGTAATGCATGTTTAATAAGTCTGCCAGTAAGTTGTATATGTATGCAGGATCAGATCTAGGTCAATGCTTTGATTCCAAACTTCTGGCGCTTTCATCGAATTATGGAGTGGTAACTGTGTCAGTTACCTTACGTGAATAATAATGCCAATACCAGTCAGCTGCACAGTTATGGCAAATGCAATTAGACTGTTAAGCATGAGTTTACGCTGCTATCAAAACACACTATTCCAGTGATCAATTTATGTGGAAACTCCATCTTGTCTTCTCCCTTGAGATGTAAAGTTGTACTAACCACACAACGAGCACTCTATTACAAATTTGAGGAAATACAGCGACCTCCAAAGTACAGAACAGCAGCATCATGTGAATGCATATTTATTACTGGATGGAGAAATGATGGTTGTTGTGGTTGTTACTTTTGTTGTTAAATATTGTAAACTTGATTTAAGTTTCCAGAAGTTGGTATCAGCGAGCGCAGCACCAATTCTTCATGGAGCCACTATTTATGAATTGCAGAGAGGTTGTTAGCCTATTCTTACAAAACCAACTGGGAAGCTTCTGTAATAAAGGGCCTACCAAGTTCGACCCCAGAACATATACGAGCCTTGTGTTGTGTGCGCGTGCATGCGTGTTTGTGCCTGGGGTGAGGGAGGAAGGGAGAGGAAAGAAAGAGATCAAGGGGTGGGGAGGAGGGGGAAGAGGAGAGAGAGGAGAGGGAGGAGGGGAGGAAAGGAAGGAATGATGGAAGGAGAGAAGGACCGGAGGAGAGGGGGAGGGGAGGAGAAAGGGAGGGGAAGGGGGAGGGAAGGGGAGGGGAAGGGGAAGGGGAGAGGAGGGGGAGGGGAAGATGAGGGAAGAGAGGGGGAGAGGAGGGGGAGGGGAAGATGAGGGAAGAGAGGGGGAGAGGAGGGGGGAGGAGAAGATGAGGGAAGAGAGGGGGAGAGGGAGTGGACGGGAACTGGAGGGGGTTTGAGGGGCAGAAGGGGGGCAGAGAGGAGGGTGACAGAGGTAGGACAGAGGTAGGACAGAGGGAGGACAGAGGGAGGACAGAGGGAGGGCAGAGCGGTGCAGGGCAGGGCAGGAGGGCCGGGGCAGGGAGAGAATGGAGTAGGAGGTGAGCTCCCAGGGGTGCTGATACCCACAGGAGTACTCGGCAGTGGGTACTGGATCATTTGGCGCTCATCGTACCGCATGGGTTGGACGGTGACGCCGGCTGGTGGCCAATACTGGCATTACCCCATATCAGTACCACACAGCAGTCACAGCCCCCCCACCACTAACTTCCTCCCCCCCCCCCCCACTAACTTCCCCTCCCACCCGGTCGTACCGCGTAAGAAGGTGCCCTAGTGCACTCCTCTGTGCGCCATTACACACAGCCATTCACGGCGACCACACCTCATAGTGCTAGCGTTATACTGGAAAGCTACCATCTTACAGTACATTTCACAGTGGCAATACCCCTAATGCAGGGTCGCCAACCCTTAAGGTTTCACCATAAGGTATACAATATGTTATGCCCCCATGGTCACCTTATGCCGATCTTCCGGTTTTTCATTTTTCAATGTTGGCAACCCTGCAATACCATTAATATTGTAATATATCAATCTTACAGAATATTGTGTCCAAAATGCACCACAGAGCATCTAAGATTTTACAATTTGTCTGGGGGAGTACCCCCACACATCCCAATATAGAATCCCTTAAGATCTTCCAGTTTTTCTTTTCCAATGTTGGCAACCCTGCTAATGTAGGGAGCACACTAGTCAGCTTTCACAAATTGCTACTGTAGTTAGTTATTCGTATTTGTAACAACAATCATTTGGTCTCACAAATCAGGCCATATGACACCCCAATATCCAACACAACAACTCCACGACCCACCATATTACTCATTTTACAGACCGAACAACATCAGGTCATATATCAACCAGCCATATTGTCTACTACTACTAGGAAACAGCAGGTCATACAAATGTGAGTGAGTCGGCCATATTACTCAGTACACATCATCAGGTCACATGTCAGCCTGCCATATCACCCACTACACATCATCAGGTCATGTCAGCCTGTCGTATTACCCACTACACATCATATCACATGTCAGCCTGTCGTATTACCCACTACACATCATATCACATGTCAGCCTGCTATATTACCCACTACATAATATCAGGTCACATGTCAGCCTGCCATATTACCCACTACACATCATCAGGTCATGTCAGCCTGTCGTATTACCCACTACACATCATATCACATGTCAGCCTGTCGTATTACCCACTACACATCATATCACATGTCAGCCTGCTATATTACCCACTACATAATATCAGGTCACATGTCAGCCTGCCATATTACCCACTACACATCATCAGCTCACATGTCAGCCTGCTGTATTACCCACTACACATCATATAACATGTCAGCCTGCTATATTACCCACTACACAATATCAGGTCAACTCAACCTACCATATTACCCAGTACACATCATCAGGTCATGTCAGCCTGCCATATTATACACTACACATCATCAGGTCACATGTCAGCCTGCCGTATTACCCACTGCACATCATATTATATGTCAGCCTCCTATATTACCCAATACACAATATCAGGTCACATCAACCTACCATATTCCCCAGTACACATCATGAGGTCACATGTCAACCTGCCATATTACCCAATACACATCATCAGGTCACATGTCAGCCTGCCGTATTACCCACTGCACATCGTATCACATGTCAGCCTCCTATATTACCCAATACACAATATCAGGTCACATCACCCTACCATATTACCCAGTACACATCATCAAGTCACATGTCAGCCTGCCATATTACCCACTACACATCATCAGGTCACATGTCAACCTGCCATATTACCCACTACACATCATCAGGTCACATGTCAACCTTCCATATTACCCACTACACATCATCAGGTCACATGTCAGCTTGACATGATACTGACATTGCAATGCTGACAAACAAAGCTGCCTCAGGTCAAGGAAGGGAGCACTTTTTGCAAGAAGGAAACATCGCCTACGATGACTCGCATCTGTGTTTTAAGAGTAATTAAAGAGTGTTTGGCTTCTTAAAAGCATGTGTGTGGGGAGGAGGGAGGGTGATGGTGATAAAAACATCCACAAATCAATCATGAATTCTAATTGGGTAAATTATTGCAGTCAACAGAAACCATTCCCATACCACAATTGACATAGCATACCAAGTTTATGAAATTGTGATACTGCTGTAACTTGAAAATAAACACGCGGGTCGAGAATTGTCAACTAACTGCTAGTGACGCAACCAAACTGAAACTTGCCCCTTTTTTAAGTTTCACGATTTCGACTTTCAGGCAGCGTTCCCTCTAATGGGGTGGCGGGAAATTGGCCAAGCTCCTTCCTCGAGGGCGAAAGCCTAGGAGTGGTCACTCACCAAGCACAACTGCGAGTAGCACCAACAAACCACTGCTTGGAGAGTACAACACAAGGCTGGAAATGGACTAGTAAATGCTTCCTTTCTCCAGTGCACAAGCCGAAATGCATTTTGGGTAATACACCATTATATGGGACCTAGTGTGTATGCCTGTCAAAGTTGCCACCAGTAGAGCACCGTCCTACTTACCGGAATAATAAAATAACTGTAACTGTAACCCATGGGATGAGGTTATAAGAGAGACCGGAAACTATAGTCAATACCTCAGTAACCACTAGCAGCACATCGCAACCCCCTGTCAGCACACCACAACTGACTGTCAGCACACTGCAACCCACTGTCAGTACACCACTGTCAACAAACAAGTCAGCCCACCTCTGTCAGCACACCATAACCCACTGTCGGCACACTGCAACCCACTATCGGAACACTGCAACCCACTATCAACACACCACAATTCACTGTGAGCAAAGTGCTGTCAGCATACCACTGTCACTACAATTCGCCATCAGCACACCACGACCCATTATCAGCACACCACAATCCACTATCAGCACACCACAACCCACTATCATCACACCACAATCCACTATCATCACACCACAACCCACTATCATCACACCACAATCCACTATCAGCACACCACAATCCACTATCAGCACACCACAACCCACTATCATCACACCACAACCCACTGTCAGCACACCACAATTCACTGTCAGCACACCACAATCCACTGTCAGCACCTACTAGCACACCGTCAACTATTTGTCAGCACAGCAAAAAACAACAACTTGTCAGCACACCAGTAGCCACCCACCATCACACCCATCAGGCACTGTCAGCACACCGCTTCCCAGAAGGGCTATGCCTGGCCAGGAAACATCAATACGCCTGGGGGCATGTAAGGTGGATCGATACTTCCCAACACATGTGTGTGTGTGGGGGGGGGGGGGGAGCTGGGAGCAACTGGACGACTAAAAAAGAGCCCAACTCTTCTCCCACAAACAAAGTCAACACATCAGTGGGTGGTGCACTAAGCACTCGGCCATAGCACGTTAGTGGGAACAAACACATTGTCAGACCGGCCAGCAACAAACTGGAAGGTCGGTGAACTGGTAAGAACACGTGCTCGTGGGCTGCTGACACTGACCAGTCGGTGGTCAGCTGGAAGGACGCACCCACAACTAGACGTGTACAACAAGCTCAACATGTAGGTTGTTTGTTATTGTCAGGTCCGCCGGGGATCAGCCCACATGGGGGCAGCCTCCATTATGGGCCTCCATCCTGATGCCTTACAGCGTGATTACCATCTGCCGCCAATATCCCCATCTATATGCGCGGAGTGCATGGACACGTCATCAGCATGTATACACACAGTTATGTACCGCATGTCTCACTATTAAGTTAAAGCCGCATAGTCTGATGAAAACATCAAATTTTCAAAACCAAAACGATTATCTAAATTTGATTCTACATATCTAACTTAGATACAAGCACACTTATTAAACATGTGTCACCGCACAGATGGGAATACTGAGGCAATTGAATATAATCGGTTACTGCAGAAGGTTATGGCGTCACAGTTTTGGCATCTTTGCACTTCAAATATCTCAAAAGTTAGCTGCTTAAAAAAATACTGTTTCAGAATGTTGGCATGCCGGTCAAACTAATTTGGCATGCTTGCACTTCAAATATCTCAAAATGTTTAATAAAAGTTACTTCAAGCTAAAGTAAGGTTCATTATAACGATCAACCTAATGTATTTATTTCAGAAAAGACAAAACCATCAGACATGCAAATTTAAATTGAGGCGAAATGCAGCTTCACTTGGCTTCATCGACAGCGTTAAAATAACAACCTTCTCGGGAGTGTGTGTGTGTGTTGGGGGGGGGGGGGGGGGGGGGGGGGGGGGGGGAGCCGGGGACAGACCGGGCAGGGCGACTGGCATTCTGACTCCGGGATGGCCAATAGACCATCGCCACCACAATCTGCCCGCCCCGCCTGCCCTCTGGCAGCAGTGGATGAACTTATGTTCTGAGTAGCAGCTCACTGCGCAGCATGTTATGTGGAAAAGGCCTTATACTTATAGACGATTTTCACCACTAACATGCCTTCTGATGCAGGGACAACAACTAATGTGGGTGGTAGCTCACAGTGCAGCATGCTCTAAAAAAAGGTCTTATAGATCATTTCCACCACTAAAGTGCCCGCTGATGGCAGTGACAAGAACTAAAGAGGATGGGAGCTTATAGTGCAGCATTCTCTAAAAAAAGGTCTTATAGATCATTTCCACCACTGAAGTGCCCTCTGATGGTAGTGACAAGAACTAAAGAGGATGGGAGCTTATAGTGCATCATGCTCTAAAAAAAGGTATTATAGATCATTTCCACCACTAAAGTGCCCGCTGATGGTAGTGACAAGAACTAAAGAGGATGGGAGCTTATAGTGCAGCATGCTCTAAAAAAAGGTCTTATAGATAGATCATTTCCACCACTAAAGTGCCCGCTGATGGTAGTGACAAGAACTAAAGAGGATGGGAGCTTACAGTGCAACATGCTCTAAAAAAAGGTGTTATAGATCATTTCCACCACTAAAGTGCCCGCTGATGGCAGTGACAAGAACTAAAGAGGATGGGAGCTTATAGTGCAGCATGCTCTAAAAAAAGGTCTTATAGATCATTTCCACCACTAAAGTGCCCTCTGATGGCAGTGACAAGAACTAATCATCTGGATGGCAACAGCTCACTGCACCTGCTCCATGGGAAAAGGCCTAATTGGCAGCTTCACGCGATGCACGCTGGGTGGCCCGTGCACAACAAGTGTCAAGCAAAGCAATATGTATCGCACAAACAGAGTGAGAGTGGCAGCAGACAACTTTGTGACAAGTGCTAACAATGATGACAGCACCGTCAGCTCCAATATGATGCGCAGAGCAATTATTCGCCAGGACATCCATAAAGCCGCTACATATGATACCATCTCCGCTCCATAACACCAGCCGGTCAAATTATGGGCAGGGATCCAGGGTGTCGCCTTTGTAGTCTAAATGCACTGAGGAAGTAAGGAAGCGATGAATTGAAAGAATGGATGTCAGCAGCCCTATGGTAATATGAGTGTACCGTTAAAGCTGCTTAATCCTATGTCATACTTACCTAAATAGTCAACTTAGATACCTGCTCACTTAATAAACATTCATTGCAGTTTGGTACTTATGTACTATGTGGCTGTGCAGATAATGTGTGGAGCGGGACGTAGCTCAGGCAGTAGAGTGTCCACCTGTGAAGGTTTCGGTCATCCAATCGAATCCTGCTCAGTGCACCCATTTCCAGCTTGGGCTATTTTCCGTTCCAACCAGTGGTCCACAACTGGTTCATCAAAGGCTGTGGTATGTGCTGTTCTGTCTGTGGGAAAGTGCATATAAAAGATCCCTTGCTGTTTATCGGAAAGAGTAGCTTCTGTGGCGGTAGCAGGTTTCCTCCAAAGAAATATGTCAGAATGACCATGTGGTTGTCGTTCAATAGCTGATGATAAAAATCAATGTGCTCTAGAGGTGTCGGTAAATAAAACAAACTTTCTTTTTTGATAATGTGTAAACAAAGCATATGTCCAACATTTTGATTGGCAGATCAAATTGAATTTTGCATATTCCCACTTCAAATATCTCCAAATTAAGGGAGGCCTACTTCAAACTAAAGCAAATTTATTGCAACGATCAACCTAATATATTTATCCTTAAAGGAAAAACGAGGCAGAAATGAAAAACCATTGGATTATGCATCTTTAATGTATATTGTTTTAACACTATAAGGTCAGGGAACCGCGTAAAAATACCGGAAGGTCAGGTTTCAACTGTCCTTGTTGTGACTGTATTATCGCCCATATTTAACATTTTCTTGCTTGGGTCTTATGTCCTCACAATAAGTAAGGTCATATAAAAACGGGATTCAAAATAAGTATTTGTTGCCATTTACATCCTGATTGCTTGGCATTTTGCTTCAACAGTAATCGGAAAAAATAAAAAATCGCGGAAAACCGCGAAATCGTGGAGATCATCCCTGATAAGCATATTAGTGTATTTTACATAAATACAAATTAGTGTCCATATAATGAATTATGAAGACACAATGACTACATATTATGCTTTTGTGTGCGTTTCCCACGCTCTAAATCAATCTTACCGGTTTACAGCCAGCGTAACAAACACATGGGTGACTCACCTGGAACAACACAGAATAAACATAATATAAATATTGAGAGGAAAACATAATAAATAAATAAATAAATAAATAAATAAACAAACACAGTGTGCTTAAAGTTAAAGTAAGATTCCCGATTGCATTAGAGTTTGACAACACACAACATATAGGAATTGATCAGTTGTGCAAATATACTATTAATACAATGCTTTATCCTAAATATAATAATAATAATAATAATAATAATAATAATAATAATAATAATAACAACAACAGTAATTAAAATTAGGGGAAAACATACCATGAAATCATATTCTCCACAAATGTTTGATTGTCTTCACAATTTAAGACTATCCATAATGACGAATACTCAATTCTACGTTATTTTAACAGTAATATATTCATAGGGCCATTGTAATAATGGCTTTGGTACAGGTAGTACATTTCTAGAGAGTCAAGAAGTCAAGCACATTCATCTCCCAAGCGTCGGTGACAATGTACTGAGCAGTACATTATTTCGATATTCTCACTCCCGCTAGAAACCTTTGATGGGGGTTCACTTGTTTATTGGTGTTTTACGTCATAACAACATCCAAGGTCATATCAGGACGGCACTTATTGTAACACTGCACACTGATGGCAACTTTATAGTGCTATCCCCCTGGGAGACCATGCCATCGACAGCATAACCTGATATCCCACTCAGTCACAATTATCCTGACACTGAGCTGACCACTCCTGGCCCTATCCTAGTAGTGCCGAGTGCCAGGTTAGATAGCAACAAGTATAAATTTCAATCGTGTAAGTCATTGGCTTGCACTCAGTCGGAATTCGAACCCACGACCTTCCTTCCACACAGGAAGCAAGCCAGCCAGCGCTCTTACCAATTTGGCCACCCAGTCTGGTGCCCTTGCTGACTGGGGGCGGGGTAGATACAATATTCACCCCGTACTGCTGCAGTAGGGGTGCAAACCAACCTTATGTAAAAGCTGGCGAAAATGTGGGTCAAAGAATTGAGAGCCTAATTTTACAATCTAAGAAGCTACAATTATTCTTTACATATGTCTTATTGATAGCCCGCTACCTTTGAGTTGAAAAATATAATATAATATATAGTTTAATAAGATTTAAAAGTGAAATCGACGGCGTTCTGCGGCCGCCATCTTGTCTTTTTGCATTCTCTCCCATTTCACCAACTCTGTGCCTATATGCATAATATGGGTAGCCATTTGATACTGGAGCCACATACTGGAGCCTCACTTCCATACTAACGCTATTTTCGCCCGTATTTATATAAGGCTGGTCTTCACCCGTGTACTACAAGTACCGGGTGAATCTTTTATCTAGGGGCAGGGGTGACAGGGGAAGTGGATGAGGAAGAGCGACACTTTAGTACAACTACTGTGACACGCAATTATTTGTTAGTAAGACATGACAACTTACGGCTAGTCCAATAATAATCAGCATCTTTTATTAGTCTTTAATAATCCCCTTTTGTGCATCGCGTGTGGACATTGTCTGAGTCAACTCACCACAGGCCAGTATTAAAGGCTTTCACGCAACTCTGGTTTGCGAAAGCGTTCATCTGAGAATATTAGTTCACATACCATTAATGGCTGCTTATTTGTCTGTGTCTTCATCCGGAAATCTCATTTCACCAAATGAGGCCTAATAGCTGCGGGTAGAAATGATTTCTCGATCCACTTTGTTCAATAAATTAAATTAATATTCATAGGGGCCAACAAGTGACTGTCCGTGAATTTCAGCTTCAGGGTATGGGTGCTTGTGTTTTGGTTGCTTTGTTGTTATTGTTTCCTTGTTTTACATGCTTTTTCTTAAATCACAAATATTGTTTAATTACACACCCGCACACACACATACATAAATATACACACACGCCCACCCACATACACACACCCACCCACCTACACACACAGCCTTGATTCTACATTCGTCAATTCCCTGCGATTAGAAGCAACCCCCACTCCCCCCGCCGGTTTCAATCTGTAAACAAACAAGCCGATGACGTAGGCCGTGTGTGCACGTCGACGTGGCGCGTCACGTGTACTGTGTGACGAACTGCCGGCCGGTGTTGCAGTTTCCACGGCACACCAGTTTGCCAGGGACACATCGCTTCTGCGCATGCGTCAAAATCGAACAGCATCGTCACTAACCTTATACATTTAATATGTTTTTGGTAAAGATGTTTTCTATATGTGTACCAAACAATTTGTTTCTCGGCGGTGTGGTTTTAGAGATATTTCACTTTTTCTGTATTTTCTGTGTGAAGATTGCTCACAACCATTGACAATGCCTTGAGTTTGATGGTACGCGCAGTGCAAAACGTTAGTTTTATTCCAAATTAATAGAAATCCAGAACCCCAACCTTATCAATTTAACATAGTCTTTTTGGTAAACATGTTTTTTATATGTGTACCAAGCGATTTGTTTCTATCTGGTGTAATTTGAGAGATATTTGACTTTTTCTGTATGAAGATTTGCTCACGGCCATTGACAATGCATTTGAATGGATGTGTCCCTGGCAAACTGGTGCGCCTCGGAAACCGCAACACCGGGTTACAGCACTGTGGGGATCTCTGGAAGCACCCCCACCCCCACCCACCCATCCCCGCCCGCCCATCTCCCGTTCTTCTGAGCACCACCTGGTGGCTCATGACCGAACCACACACCCATCGCGTCTGTCGCTACAGTAATAAACCGATTCCACCCGAGTTTGATTTGTTTTGGGGGTTTTACGTGCTAACATCTAAGGTCATATCACAATGAATTCACCCGAGTACCGACAACAACAATGGCTGCCTATACGTATATTTCACAGACCAGTCCCAGTCCTATCTTTCACCATAATCCCAATAATTTAACACCACTTTGAAACAATAAACACACGCCTCCTGATGACCAAACTTAGTCTGTTTGCTGCCCTACATTTGTTGTAGAATTAGGCCGCAGTGACATTGGGCTAACAACTAGACTACATCAAATGTGTCCTGTATGTACAAAGGTAGTGTGTAGCACTGCAGCATGACAAGGAGGCTAGACCAGTGGCTAGGTTAATATCCATGTCGGTATAAATCAGAAGTGACGTATAGACAGAGTCAGCAGATTTTGGGCGATGGAGAAAGCCCCACGGAAATTGCACTAACAATTATTGTTCTCCTTCAAATGACCCCATACCCCGACTTCACAAAGTCATAGCGTAAAGTAAGTGTCCCTACTACACTAGCGCATGGGGTAGGTATATACCAAAATATCACACACGTGGCACTAAAAAAACTAACATAATTATGGCTATCCAGTAACAGTTAAGATGACAAGACAACTAACTACCAAATCAAGACTCTTGCTGTTCAGCGATGAAAAAACGTGGCCATGTGACTAACTTGTTATGGACAGGGTAAATAATCCATTAAAACATGAAAAAACATACAAAGAAACAGGACCCCGGTCCACATGCATATAGGACGTGTGCAGTGCTGTAGAGTGCTTTACCCACCACTCTCACCCTACTATGGTCAGAGACCTCACTATTGACTAGGGGGACATCAACCTTGGTATCCCTGGAGTGACGTATTGCCAGAGACAGCAGGGTGTGGGTTATGCACAGCGTCCGAGTTCAGCAGTAAGGCGACTGTGCTGACAGAGGGAATTCATTTAAGTACAGCCCATCGGACAAGCACTGTGGGGAGCTTGCTTAGCTACTGGAGCTAAGATCATGGAAGGCATGGAAATACCTCAGTGTACATCGCGGTGGGGGCGGGGAGGGGAGAGCGAGTGAGTGAGTGAGTGAGTGAGTGAGTGAGTGAGTGAGTGAGTGAGTGAGTGAGTGAGTGAGTGAGTGAGTGAGTGAGTGAGTGAGTGAGTGAGTGAGAGTGTGTGGAGGATGGAGGTCCCTGGATGGGGGATGGGTAGGGGGGTTTACATGTGTAAGGGTAATGGCCGCCTTATATAGCTAGTCTCGCATATAACACTATCATACCTGCAGGGGACCCAGTCAGCTTTATACATGAATTATCACCCGATTCACCACTAGATATGATAGAGTATGCACGCTCATTACAATTGTTGATTGGTTGTTGGAATTTTACATCCGGGGGGGGGGGGGGTGGTGAGGTGGTGGTGAGGTGGTGGTGAGGAAGGTGGTGAGGTAGTGGTGAACGAGGTGGCGAGCTGGTGGGTGAGGGAGGTGGTGAGGGAGTGGTGAGGGGGTGGTGAGGGTGATGGCGAGGGTCGTGAGGGAGGTGGTGATGTGAGTGGTGAGGGGTGGCGAGGGTCGTGAGGGAGGTGGTGAGGGAGGTGGTGAGAGGGGCGGTGAGGGAGGTGGTGACGGGGTAGTGCCAGGGTCATGAGGGTGGTGGTGAGGGTGGTGGTGAAAGTGGTGGCGAGGGAGGTGGTGATGGAGGTGGTGATGGAGGTGGTGAGGGAGGTGGCTAGGTTGGTGGTGATGGTGGTGCTGATGGTGGTGTTGATGGTGGTGTTGATTGTAGTGGTGTTGGGTGGTGCTGGGTGGTGCGTTGGTAGGCCAGGCTCACTGCTGGACTGGCTGCTCAGAGGGTGTGTCGATGGACCTTTTTGTCAGCTGGGTGTCCATCATCAGAGCCCGATCGATGGTCCTATACTGCACATTTGAGAGAGTGGTGAGGGGCGCGACTGATGGTGAATAACCCTTCCCCCGGTGGTCGTAGCCGTGTGGAGAGTGTCAGCCAGAGTGTTTGCCGTGGGGGGTGGAGGGATGGAGGAGGGACTGGAAAGGGGAAGAGAAGGGGGGAGTGAGGGGAGGGAGGTGGTAGGACTAAGGCAGGGGTAGGGGAATGAAGGGGGGGGAAGGGGGGAGGGGGGGAGGAGGAGGGGAAGGGAGGCGAGGAGGAGGGGGCGAGGGAAGTGGTAGAGGTAAGGGCAATGGTAGAGGTAAGAGTAGTGGTAAGAGTAATGGTAAGAGTAGTGGTAGGGGTAGTGGTAGTGGTAGTTGTAGTGGTAGTCTTAGTGGTAGGGGTAATGGTAGGTTAGGCGAGGTTAGCCGAGGCGAAGCGAGATAAGGCGAGGCTAGGAACGAGAAGGTGAGGTGAGGCAAGAGAAGGTGATGCGAGGTGAGGCGAGCTGAGGGGAAGTAGGAGGATAGGGCGGGGGAATTGGAAGGGGAAGTTGGAGGGGGGATGAGGAGGGGGAAGGGAAGGGGGGGGGGGGAGTAGTGTATGGATGAGGGGGGTATATACAACGAAGGAGTGTAGTAACTCAGAGCTACTGCATACAATGAAACATGTACCGTGCACAACACACCCTATATATACATGCATGTATACATACATGCATGTATACATACATGCATACCTACATAATAAGCACACATACCCCCCCCCCCACACACACACAAACCACGCGTACCAACCAGGAGTTCGGCACCGCCGTGCCACAGCTGCACCCACACCCTCCACAGCACCTGCTCTAAGCCTGACACTATACAACAGGCTATATGTATTCACATCACCACTTCTAGTTATTCACGTCTTCATTAATTATGACCCCCACCAGATACACATATTTGATTTAGGCAAATTAAACATCATGGAACATCGTAATGTTCTTTTTGAGCCTGGCCCGCGCATGTGTGGCGCACTACGCTAAGTAGGTAATGTCATGCCAGCGTATAGTACCATATGTATGCCTGCAGTGAGGGACCCCGGTGCCATGACAGATAATCTACAAAATGTGCTTTGGGAACTGATATATTTATGTAGTGTTTAATAGCAAGGCTCAGACCACCTCAAACAAAGCCGGGACACCATGGGATGGATTCGTGAATGGGCCGCCCCACAGCCTGCACACAACCACCACCCCACAGCCTCCCCCACAAGCACTACACAGCCTCCCCACAGCGTGCACACAACCACCACCCCACAGTCATCCGACAGCCTCCCCACTTGGCCACCACATGGCAACCCCACAGCCTCCCCACGGCCACCACGCAACCACCCTACAGCTGTGTAGTCCCAGAAGCAGGAGACAGCAGCAGCTGACTGCCTCAGTGTTGGGATCTCCAAAGTGACGTGTTAGCTGAGTAGTGCAAGAAGCAGGAGACAGCAGCAGCTGACTGCCTCAGCGTTGGCATCCTCGAAGTGACATATTAGCTGTGCAGAAGACAGCAGCAGCTGACTGCCTCAGGTCGGCTGGTGGACGGGCTCATCTTGATGCTTACACGGGGTCACGTGACGCCCAATATAAGGGATGCAACTGATGACTAGCTGGGTAGCTATGACATGTGACAACTAAGGTGTAGGTGCACTGGGGATGGACAGAAATCCTAGATCATTGATATTCAGAGTTCTGGTCCATAGTGTTAACAACAACCACAGGACATGATGACCGGGTGTTAAAACACCCGCTCTTGTGGGTTTGATACTTGACCCAGTCAAACCGAAGATTTGCAACATTGATACTTGTCGCTAACTTGCCTGACACTTGATATTACTAGCATAGGGAAAGGTGGGCTGGTTTTTCCGATGACATGATAATGTAACTGGTTTGCTGCTGGTGCCATCAGTGTTCACAAGTGGATGCCCAAACTAATATGATCTTTGCCATGATTAGGACACTGATAAATCAAATTAAAACCAAGCTAATGGCAATCCAAACATAGTACACACAGTGTATGGAAGCGCAAATGATCTATACACTAAGTCTTGTGTAAATCCTAAATGAGCCTTTGTTTTAAATAGGTTACCATAACCAGCCACTTTCTGGGATAAGTCTAGACTCCATTGACGTGCACTGAGAAGTGAATGAGATAAAATAGGGTTTGTTTGTTGTTGTTTTACGTCCTAGCAACATCTAAGGTCATATTTTTGTGTTGCGATTCACAAACACTATATACTCTACTCCACCAGACAAGGCGGGATCAGTTAGACTGATGTACAACCACAGATACCAGTGGACACACCCACAACTCCCCAGGGGTCCCCACTCCACCCCAGGGGTCCACATGAACCTGGCATCAGACTGCATTGTGTCAAAGCAGACAATTCGGACTGATTTAGTAATGTATTGATTTAAACAGAATAAATGGTGTATGAGTGAGTTAGCGCTTAAAAGTGAGGTTCAATTGCCTACCCCCTCCCTCACTGGGATTGGCACGTATCATACCAATGTACCCCTCACAACCCACCCTCACCTCTCTAGAAACAATTCAATGTCAATTTTAGTTTATTATAGACCAACTTCAGCCACCATGATGTTTTTGTTGGGGCTTTACATCCTGGGAACATCCAAGACCATCTCAGAATGGGCACTGATTTTAGTGCCAGTGCGCACTCATAGCAACTTTATAATGTTGCCCACTGGGAGACCAGGCCGCCAGCACCATGACCCGATTTCCCACTCCGTCACAGACGAGCAAGGTCGAGTGCCAGGCTAGGTAGCGACATGTATCAACTTTGTACATCATTGGCTTGATTAGGCTGGGTTTCGAACTCCATCCCTTCCACAAGGGAAGTCTGCGCTCTACCAATTCGGCCACAGCATCCGGTCATCACCACAATGTCAGAAACCTCTACTCAATAGACGATTTCCACCATCGACCCAGCCCTTGATGAAAGTCAAAGAACTAATGTTGCAGGTAGCAGCTCATTGTGCAACATGCTCTGTGAAAAAGGTATCAAGAGACGATTTCCACAACTGATCCGCCCTCTGATGGGAGTGACCAGAACTAATGTTATGAAATACATTAACTACCACACCTGTAGCATTAGCATTAACTGCATAAAGCGCAATACAGTAAATTTTAATGGTTTTGCTTTGTTGCTGCTGATGATGTGGGTTGCTACGTATGTATGTGTTGGCACTGTGTTGCATTGTCAATACAGAATCGTGAATTCACAGGTTGCGGACGACAGGCAGGCTTGTGTACAAACCACATTGTCAATAACAACTGCCCGTAAGGTTCTCCTCAGGTGGGTATACAGTGGTACTAATGTATTCATCAACTTTCCACCAAATGGACTTGTTTAAATCTCTCTATCTGTTCTTGCTTGTCCATGGGTGGCATTGATGACAAGAACTCATCATTTATTGTGAACTCATCACTGACCGATTTGTGCTCGCAATGTGTGGTCGCACGTTGGACAAGTGTGTGTAGCTGTAGTCAGAGTCAGGTAGGTGAAGGAGATGATCTTTCCTCTGTTGATGCTTTTGGTTAGCTTGAGATATGGGTCACTCTCCTGAAAACTGGTCAGCATGGGAGATGATTTTAAAACATTAATAAAAAAACTTCCCACTTATTTTTATCCTTATACTTTTCATATTCATGTTCAGATTTGATGTAAGAAATAAGGGAAATAAACTGTGTGCAACTTTGGTCCTTTTAGTTATGAAGTGTTTACGTACCAAAAAACCCCATTTTAGAGTCAGCAGTAACATGACATATGGGACTAACATCTTGTATTGCTTTGATATATCAAACAAAACAGTTCTCTAATCATAAAGGAAGTATTTATTAACATGCATGCATGCTTAAATTTAACAAAATTGTATTTGATGTCTTCGGAAATAACATTACAAATTTCCGTCACAGATGTAACCAGTGGTGTCTGGATGCCAAACAAATATTGTACACAAATATTGTACACTAATTATTCAGTGAATAAAGCATGGCTGGGAATTACTTCTTTTTTTCTGTATATTATGCCATGAGTAATATGCTTCTAAGTATGAAATTATTTAATTATGCTTAGATTTTTATTAAGCAGACTGTGTGGTGTCCTAAACATGTGTTACATCTGAGCAACACTTGTTATACTGCCATAAGACATAGCTTAATCATGGACTACACCTTTATTTTTTATCTCACCAATTTATATTTTACATGACCAGACGGGATGGCCGAATGAGTTAGAGCGTCCGTCTCCTGTGCTGGTAGATCGTGGGTTCGAGTCCCGGTCGAGTCAAACCAATGACTTTAAAATTGATACTTGTCGCTTCCTAGCCAGGCGCTCGGCATTATTAGGATAGGGCAAGGACTGGTGTGCTCAGTGTCAGGATAATGTGACTGAGTGGGATACCAGGTCATGGTGCCGGCGGCCTGGTTTCCCAGTGGGACAGCACTATAAAGTCGCCATGAGTGCGCACTGTCACAAGTCGGTACCCGTCCTGATATGACCTTAGATGTTGCTAGGACGTAAAACAATAACAAACAAACAAACAAACTATATTTTACATAGATGTAAAGGGGAGATTTCCAGCTTTCATTTGCAACCAAAAAATGTTAAAAATTCAAATATTAGATTTTAACTCTCCATGTGACACTTCTGGCCAGTTTTCAGCAGAGTGACCCATATACAATCAGTTTCAAACTGTGCCGTGCCTTTGTGAATAGAAGTGACTTTCTTTATAAAGGTTAGTTGTTAGGCAGCTGTGAGCTCACATGTACCGGTGAGGGCAAACACACTACCCATCAGACAGTCACTCACTACGCCAGGCACCAACCACTTCCGGAATACATTCCCAGCTTCCTCATATAAACACCAGGCTGGCACACACCAGAGAAACGCCGGCCGATCGCAGTCCGACCAGTCTGGTACCGACTGCCTAGTCACAGCTTCCTACATTAGTCAGTAAGGAAGCTTTGCAATATGCAATAGGAATTAGTCAGCATCTGATTCATCATCTAATATGTTACGTCCCAGATACCAAAGTTGGTGTCCACCCAGCCACTGGCCATGCTAGAATCGGAGGTTCGGGGCATGAGCACATTGCTGCGCTGCACACTGCTACCCATACATACCAGACGTGGTATTTTATTTCACGTAGAATAGATTGTTAGCGCAATTTCATTGCTACCTAATTCAGAAATAAAGATCGGCCTAAGTTTTGTTATTGGGAACCTTGTGTTTATAGTTTCAAAGGGACTTTATATAATTAGGCCTATCATGAAGAATAGGGCTGTGAGGGAGTCTCACCCTGCTTTAAACATGACGGGTCGCAGTTTCAGTCCTGCCTTATAGAGACCAGCTGATGGTTATTCAGAATATGCATATCAGCTAGCAACAGAATTTAAGGTGCTTTAGTTTGGTAATAAACTATCAAGCACTTGAACAGCTTACAATACGATTTGCTTAACCTGGCAGCATGAGTCAACAACAGTGGCATACAAAGCTAGGCCATAAGCCTGACCCAATGTTGGAACACTGCATGAAATGTTTCTAATGCTAACAGCACTGACTTACAAGTATTATGTCAATTATGGCAAGCACTGCCGCTTGTTAGGGTCTGCCGGTGTGAAGCTCGGTGGACGTGCATAAGTTCCCCATTCATCTGGTGCAGATACACTAAAGATACACTACAGGTGCCAAACACTGGGAGCTGGTGATAAGAACAGATGATAGATATACAACATACGGAGCCAACACTGGGATGCTCACTCATACATAATGCACTATGTCAGATTGCAGCTATAAATACTCAGCCTTCTATGTGAACTCAGCTATAATTGTGAGAGAAGTCTCATACTCATAGTTTGAGGTGTACCTACTGAATCTATTGATCTGCTCCAATTACACATACTGCCGATTCTTCATTTGCCGGCTTGGGCTCATTCTGGGGGGGTGCGCTTTTCGGATTAGTGTGAGTAAAACGTGGCCACAATCCCCTATGCCACATGACATGGGGTGGTGGTCGAATTAAATATTAAACACCACACATACACAACAAGTGTGCTGAATGGCAGACCAACTACCTCCCTTGTATTGTTGGCCAACCCCTCCACAGCCCCCACATCACAACAGCCCTCCCTCACCCACCTCTTTACTCACACACCCACCCACCACACACCATCCCTCACCCAACATCTCTACACACTGCAACACCACCTCTCCTCACCCATCCCCACCTCACACCATCCCTCACCCAATAGGTCAACTCATTGCAGCCTCACTTCTCTATCACTCACCCACCCCCATGATGTCAACCATGACACAACGCTCCAGCTCTCTGCAGCCAGCCCACAATTATGACACAACGCTCCACCTCTCTGCAGCCAGCCCACAATTATGACACAAAGCTCCGCCTCTCTGCAGCCAGCCCACAATTATGACACAACGCTCCGCCTCTCTGCAGCCAGCCCACAATTATGACACAATGCTCCACCTCCCTGCAGCCAGCCCACAATGATGACACAACGCTCCACCTCCCTGCAGCCAGCCCACAATTACGACACAATGGTCCACCTCTCTGCAGCCAGCCACAACTGTCCACCTCTCTGAAGCCAGCCCACAATTAAAACATAATGCTCCGACTCTCTGAAGCCAGCGCACAATTATCCCACAACTGTCCACCTCTCTGAAGCCAGTGCACAATTATGACACAATGGTCCACCTCTCTGCTGCCAGCCACAATTATGCCACAACTGTCCACCTCTCTGAAGCCAGCCCACAATTAAAACACAACGCTCCGCATCTCTGCAGCCAGCCCACAATGACACAAAGCTATACCTCTCTGCAGCCAGCCCACACTTATGGCACAATGCTCCATCCATCTCTCTGCAGCCAGCCCACACTTATGGCACAATGCTCTGCCTCTCTGCAGCCAGCCCACACTTATGGCACAATGCTCCAGCTCTCTGCAGCCAGCCCACACTTATGGCACAATGCTCTGCCTCTCTGCAGCCAGTCCACAATTATGACACAACAGTCTGCCTCAACAACACAGGAACGCACACCACATGTCCCCACAACCCTTACTGGATGCCCAACTAAGCATCATATTAAAATTCGCTAGTCGCATATACACCACATATCAATGATTCATGTATGCTCTTTAAAATGTTGCAATCCACAGCAAGGCTCTGCATGGAAAATTGTACCTAGGGGTCAGGGACTTGAAGGTCAATTTCTTCAATGTCACATGTAGAACACTGAGTGGAAGGATAATATTGTTGTGACCGAAATAATTATTTGGACGTTATTTTGATATCTAACTCAGATACTAGTGCACTTATTGAGCATTTATTGCTGCATAGAAGGGAATACTTTGATATACTTGCCAAAATTAATTTGGCTTATTTGCACTTTAAATATCTTAAAAGTTAGCCATTTAAAATAAGTTACTTCAAACTGAAGTAATGTAAATTTATAACAATCACTTACTATATTCATCTATAAATCATGAGAGAAACTCAAAACCATCGGACTATACAACTTTGATTAATTGAATAATCTTATTCTATAGGATGAGGGTTCTTATCCTCAATGTCTCACCGATGCTCTTTAACTCGGAAGTACCTATTCTTTACAATACACTCACAATTCATTTTTCGTTTCAACGGAATGACTCATATTATAAGACTTACACGGCATAACATTTGATCAAACTTCTTGCAAGTTAATTTCTTTCAAATGTTCAGACTAACTTTCGTATTTCTTTTAATACAATTAATTTATTATCAATGTGCATGTGTCTGGCCACAACCAGTAGTCCACAACTGGTTCATGAAAGGCTGGGGTATGTGCTGTCCTGTCTGTGAGAAAGTGCATAAAAAAGACCCCTTGCCACTTATTGGAAAGAGTAGCCTATGTGGCGGCAGCTGGTTTCCTCCAAAGAAATATGTCAGAATGACCATATGTTTGACATCCAATAGCTGATGATATGAAAAATCAATGCACTCTAGAGGTGTCATTCAATAACACAAGCTTTACATATCTGGTCACGTGTACTTATTCATCTGTTCGATTTGATTAGCTGTCAGGGCTACCTGTGTGCACACCTGTGTGTGCAAATCGAATTGATGATAAAAAATTAGCTCTACCACATGCGTGCGCAGCTAAAATAGATGCAATTAGCTCTTTTGATTGACTTTCGGCCTATCAGGTCTTTGCCCAGGTTCTAACTTTGTCAAAATGAATGCTTCCAATTGATTACTCACCTGTCCGATACCTTAGTATATTTAAATTACTTGTATTCCCTTCAGCGAATACTGGGCGTGGTGGCCGAAAAGGTAGAGCATGGGTCTCGGGTGCGGGAGATCAGGAGTTCGGTTCACAGCCGACTCAAACCAAGGACTTAAAAATGTGTACTTGTTGCTTCCTAGCTTGATGCTCAGCATTAATAGGATAGGGCAAGGACTGGTTAGCTCAGTGTCAGGATAATGTGACTGAGTGGGATATTAGGTCATGGTGCCGGTGGCCTGATTTCCCAGTGGGCAGCACAATAACTTCGCCATGAGTGTGCATTGTCACAAGTCGGTACCCATTCTGACGACCTTAGATGTTGCCAGCACATAAAACTACAACCAACCAACTTCAGCGAATATTGATGATCAACTTTCTTGATTGCTTGATTCATAACCGAATCGTTCATCTGGATGGCTTGCCCAGCCATAGTGTATTATGTCTTGCAGGTATATATGTATGCATTGAGTGAACATTAAACGTTACGCGATTCCTACTGATATAACGGTAACATCCTGTTATTATTCTATAGCATTGTCAGGGAGTCTTTCAAAATTAAAAGATTAATGTCTCGACTGTCACTAGTGTCAGCTGATACAGTTAGTTGATTGCTTGATTGGTGGTTTCTTTACGGCGTGTAGGCACCATAGGCCATATTAACGGCGAGAATTGTTAGTTTTTATATTCAACCATTGCCTTTACATATAATGTAAAAGCATACAATGAATCATGTGTCAATAGAGACTCGTGAATTAAAAAATCTCACAATCATATAATTTGTGGTTAGTAATCAATGAAAAGAATAATCGAACAGTTGGTTTCTGATCGCTCCGGTTTGCATTCAGTCTATGTATGTTTCTTTGTTTGTTACGACTTCAAGTCTTAGCCACATCGTAACCACTTGTTACAGTGCGTACTCATGGCGACTTAATAGCGCTGCCCCATTGGGAGGCTGGACTACCAGCACCATGATCCGATATCCCATTCAGTCATGTTATCCAAATACTGAGGAAATCAGCCCTTGTCCTATCCTATTAATGCCGAGTATCAGGCTAGGCAACAACAAATATCAATGTTTATAAGTCATTGGCTTGACTCTGCTTGGGTGCTTACCAATTCGGGAGTCCCGTCCGGCCAGTATATGTATGAACACCCATCATGTACATCATATACCCGTGATGCTAAATCATACCCGTGAGGTCAAAGCGAGTTGCGCTCAAACACAACATATTAACATATTTCAAATATCACATTTAAAGTACCTTTTAACTGTAGTGTATGTGTGTGTGTGGGGGGGGGGGTGGAGGTATCGAAAGAAACAAAAACCTGCCAGAATGGAAATATACCCTGTGAGCAATGAGACTAGATACGCAGTAAAACATGCGCTACAACTGTAGCGTACCACAGCTCACACTGGTACCGCAGCCCCCTAGCCCACCCCGGCCAGTAGGCTGCACTCGACTGTACGCACAGTACATGGGACCAGTGCGTGTGGAGCCGCCATGGAGGTACCGGGGTGGTCGTGGGCGTGGTCCCGGGCCCTCCCTACCTGCAGTCCGCCGTGTCGGGCCCCTCGTCCGTTGGATACAAGCCGGGAGCAGGGTCCAGTCCCGCCGCGCCGTGCCGGGGGGGAGGAGGGGCTGGGTGGGGCAGGTGCCTGCCTTCACACACTAGTGTCCTTCCTCTAGGGTCCGTGAAGAGGTGTGCGTGTATCGTACTGGTGGTACTGCTAAACACCACACTGTCTCCTCATCATCCACCACCACTCACTACCAGGCTGCCGCCGATCTCCGCCCACTGGTATCAGACCAACACCACCAGCAGCGGCGGTGTTATAGCGCGCGCGCGCCAAACCTCCGCTTGGAGAGCCACATGCAGTGGCGAGCCCTGGCGGTAGCTTGTGCAACTGCGGTTGGTCGATGGGACTGTGTTGTGTTGCAGTGTGCGGCTGTAACTGGCTGATCCTTTGACTGTACTTTGGGGGGGGGGGGGTGCAAGTGTGCGTGTGTGTGTGTGTGTGCGTGTTTCTGTGTGTATGTGTGTGCAATGCGGGTACCAACCAGCACAAACAAGCAAGCACACTGCCACACTTATACTAGCAGTATAGTACTTACACTGTACATCTATTTAGCTCGTGTTAATATGAGAACAGGATTGCTAGATTTAAAAAGAAACCGCTGTTTCCCCACAGTTCACAGTACGGGAACGACGAGCTAGTAGTGTCAGTGCTACCATCTGGTGAGCATGTCAACAACTAACTAGCAGCTGTCTGGCACATCCTAGCATAGGACTGTCAAGCAACTGTAGACAATCTGTGAAAGTGGCATAGTCCGATAGTGCGGACGTTCTGCCATATTTCTTAGATAAATATGTTAATATCACACTACGATGTATGGCCTTAGCGTATGCTATTTTCGACCAACACATCGGCATACGGCATCATACGTTACGTATACGTTGGGCATACCTCGGGTACACTCGGGATACGGCGTCATATGTCGTCGTCGGTGTGCGTCGAGCCGCTCAAAATTGTGTGTGTGCGTGTTTCTGTGTGTATGTGTGTGCAATGCGGGTACCAACCAGCACAAACAAGCAAGCACACTGCCACACTTATACTAGCAGTATAGTACTTACACTGTACATCTATTTAGCTCGTGTTAATATGAGAACAGGATTGCTAGATTTCAAAAGAAACCGCTGTTTCCCCACAGTCCACAGTACGGGAACGACGAGCTAGTAGTGTCAGTGCTACCATCTGGTGAGCATGTCAACAACTAACTAGCAGCTGTCTGGCACATCCTAGCATAGGACTGTCAAGCAACTGTAGACAATCTGTGAAAGTGGCATAGTCCGATAGTGCGGACGTTCTGCCATATTTCTTAGATAAATATGTTAATATCACACTACGATGTATGGCCTTAGCGTATGCTATTTTCGACCAACACATCGGCATACGGCATCATACGTTACGTATACGTTGGGCATACCTCGGGTACACTCGGGATACGGCGTCATATGTCGTCGTCGGTGTGCGTCGAGCCGCTCAAAATTGTGTGTGCATGTTCAAAATGTTCAACGCATAGTCCAATAAAAGAATCAAATTTTCGAAACTAAAACACATATCTAGATTTGATTTTACATATCCAACTTAGATACTGGAACACTATTTAAGCATTTGCTGCCGCATAAAAAGGTGCAATAAGTCAAATTAATAGAACCTCTTACTGCTGAAGCATTTGGATGTGCTTGCCAACATTAATTTTGTCATGGTTTCACTTCAAATACCTCCAAAGTTAGCTATTTAAAATAAAAGTTACTTCAAATTAAAGTAAAGTATATTATAACAATCAACCCAAAATATTTATCTTAACAAAAATGGCAGAAACTCAAAATTATCGGAAAGTACAAGTTTTACATTGGGAGATATTTGAAAGGAATATACGCTTAAATTAATTGTGGCATGCATGTCGAAATGTTGGACACCATAGGTTTAAAGAATAATAGGCTCCATTAAATTGACTTAGTATTTATTCATTTCTGTGCAGCAATAAATACTTAATAAGCACAACAGTATATAAGTTGGATATATATATGTAGGATCAAATGACATTAAGTGTTTGGGGTTCTGAAAAGGATATGCCTATGAAAATGAAATAAAAAAACATGCAGCTTTAATCAGCCAAGTGGGTTTGCCAGCTGCTGCTCTCAAATGGAGCGATTTGATTAAAGTTGAAGTATTTGTGGCTCATTGGTTGACTCATTAGAGAATTGCTAGTTAGCATAGGTTGAGGGGGTGCCAATCTAAATTGACTGACGACCAATTGGGTGTTCATTAGTTCCACTGCGAGCCATTTGAAGGGAGTCGCTGGCTAATTAGAAACATTTGAAATAATCGCATGTGTAAACTGAGTTATAGACCCTAGTAAACAGCCCAGCAGACCAGAGTAGACCAGCAACAGTTGGAACCAGATTAGTCAGGCATAGCTAGCAGTCTTCTTGGTTAAAGCCCCGCATTACACTGTTTGTTTGTTGTTTATTATGCCCTAGCAACATCTAAGTTCATATCAGGACTGGTACCAACTAGTGACAGTGCACACTCATGGCGACTTTTTAGTGCTGCCCCACTGGGAGACCAGGCTGCCAGCACCATTACCTGATATCCCACTTAGTCACATTATCCTGACACTGAGCAAACCAGTCCTTATCCTATCCTAAAAATGACAAGCACCTGGCTACGAAGTGACAAGTATACATTTTTAAGTCATTGGTTTGACTCAACCAGGGTTCGAACCCACAAACCTATGGGTTTGGATCCCCCGATCTCCCAAAACAGGAGACGGATGCTCAGCTCATTCAGCCATCCCATCTGGTCCCGCATTAAACACAAGCGCTTTCAAGAAAGCGGTTCAAAGGCATACAAAGGCTTACTGGGATAAAAGACCAGCAGGAAAAGTAGAAAAGACATGGTAGAGCTGATTACATCATGATGTAAGATGCAAAAGGCAGCTGAACAACTGTGCCAAAGGTTTGGGTAAGCGATAATCTGGTTCTTCCTGAGGAAAAAGACAGAATGCTGACATGTGTGTGATTGATCAGAGCCCAGCTAAGCCATCACATAACACAATCACCTGATTAAATAACTATTAGTCAACTATAGGCTTTAGACAAGTCAAAGTCTACTGAAAGGATGCAGACATCGCGCCAATGGCAGTATCTTGTAGCTGATGAAAATATAACATTTTCTAAACCAAAACACTGACCTAGATTTGATCCCAAGTATTCAGGATACTGATGCACTTAATAAACATGTATTGTTGTACAGAATGAATACTAAGTCAATTTAATCAAACCTGTCACTGCTGGAGCCCATTAAATTTAATTTAGCATCTTTTCACTTCAAATATCATTTAAAATTAATCCTTTAAAATAAAACGTGTTTGGGTTTAAAAAGAAAAAGCAATGGTTTCATCAGACTATGCAGCTTTAAGTTAGGGTACATGGCAGAAAATGTTGCTGAACTGGCTTTTCTTTTTCTCTTCTCTTCTCAAAATGCCAGACCTGGTCCACGACAGCTTCCAAGTGTTCCAGTCTAAGCTAACTGAGAGGTGAGCAACATCTAGGCACATCCCATATAATTTATTTTGAGTGAATATCATTTTATTCACTAAACCAAGTTATCTTTTCAGCTTGGGGCACCGATCTTCAGTTATTTACACAATTAATAGCACTCCAGTTTCTGATGCATATCAACATTAGTGGATGGTAAAGTAATACGCGTGGGAGATAACAGTAGACATAAATATATAATTAAAATGTCAATTTCAATTATAAAATACCTTTTAGGTTTTCTCGGAATAAACAGAAAGAATAATAACATGCTGACTACTGTTCCTCCAATCTAGGTCAAGTTATCTTACAACCCAGAAAGAGTAAAATAGGAAAACGATTACAATTTTACTAATGGAAAACAAATTACTTTGGCGACACCACAAATCGTGAACTTGAGTTCAAGCAGTTTGATTTCCTTAATCCGCAAATCGGGTGGTCTGAGTGGGGACTAAGAAGACCTCACTGCCATTCCTGACTGTAAATGGGCCATCTAGTAGGTCTTCACCTATCACTCCACACGTGAGGCATCGCACCACTAAACACCCCCCCCCCCTCCCCGCCCCCCACCAGGCATAGAAATGTTGATTAAATCCTGGCATCAGAACATGCCCCCGCTCACCAGGCGTGTGTGACGTCACGTGACACGGTGACGTATAGGACCCTGCCAGGCGCCCAGAAGCGCCTCCTAGCTGCAGTTCAGTCTAGCCAATCGATTTGAGCCGGCAGCCGGCTGGAGGGGCCTGGTTAGCCAAGCCGGGTGGTGCTTACTTTCTTCACCCAACCCCACCCATACACACACCTACCCCACCCCACTCAACTGGCTTTTTTTTCTGTTTGTTACATCCATTGATTAAGCGGGGGAAATTTCAATGGCGGACAATTGGTCTTCCTCCTTCCACTTCTCCTTGCCCTATCCTCATAAAGCAGATCACCAGGCTAGGTAGCGACCAAGTATCAATATTTTGTCATTCGGTTCAAAGTCATGACCTGCCACACAGGAAGCGAGGGCTGAACTTATTCAGCCATCCTGGCAACCCATTCTTTTCACTCGGATTACTGCTTCGTATAAGAGGATTCAACAAAGGTGGCGTGATGACTAAATGAAAGAGTTCAGGTGCAAAAACTAACAAATCCATTTTAGTTGTTCTCTGTAAAAAGGAATTTGTTGTTTTACTGTAAAGTCTATCAATTTCATGCATTGTTAAGCTAGGATTCCTTAGACGTGGTATGCGGCATGCGTACGGGATGGGTCCTTTCACCCACACCCACACCCACACACAGTGTCAGGTTTCCTCACCACTGTTCTCTATGGCAAACGCAGCTGCATTCGTATTCGCATGCTGCACCGATGGCTACATGGACCGATTCAGTTCGCATTCACATGCCGCGTGTAAGGAATCACCCCCATTGACTTACAGGCGTTTCCATTTTTTGCCGCATTCGCATGCCGCATGCCGCGTGTAAGGAATGTAGCCTTAATGCATCATATAGGTGATGTGTTGGGTTCTGCGGAAAAAACGGATTTGGTTATCGGAATGATGGCATCTTTAGCTCAAACCTAGTAGTTATGGTTTCATTTGGGCCTGAATGGTGTCGGTCGGGTTTTGCGATTGAACTCTATTACCAAATCAGACTGCTTTATACAAATCACACATTCTATCCAGAAGCTGTCATGTTGCTTTTAGCTCAGTAAATTTACCTATACAAAACCCCACATCACGCCATCCATATTGACCGCTGTTCGAGGTTCAGTTCTCACATGTACTATATTATATATTGATCAGCTTACCCTAGTAGGATTCCCCTGATAGACTTATCCCCTTGTTCAGTGGAATTATTTTTGTGGGTTCTTTTGTGTGTTTTTTTTATATATAGATAATGTATTCCCAGTGGTACTCCAAGCACGTTCTTCTGGATCCGATTCACTACGCAGAGCCTTCATTTATCAATATTTTACATAAATAATGTCACTAGTTTTTTATATTCTTTATTTGAAGGGTGGGGGGAGGGGCACGTTAATGGTGTTAGCTACTACCAGATACACACCCAACATTGTGCGAGTATACCAGCCTACAACGGGTAATGGTTAATGGTTAGCAACCTTCCAACTCATTCAATATTAACCTTAAAGTTGCATACTCCGAAAGTTTTGAGGTTGTCATAATTTCTTTTAGATAGATATATTAGGTTTGATCATTATAATCTAATTTACTTTAGTTTGAGGACAATTGTTTTAAAGAGTTCATTTCGGGATATTTGACTGGAAAACATGCCAAATTAATATTGGTGTGCAAACTTAACCGCTGGACATATGCCTTGTTTACACATTTCCAAGGCTTTGCTTACACATTTCCAATTGTAGCACGGAGGCACCAAAGTGCAATATACTTGGTTCTTTCGTTATGTATGCAGCTTTAACGTTCAATCAGGGCAATAGTCAACCAACACTTCAACAAGCAAGAGTAAACTGGAAGCTGGTAACAATTCTTAGGAAACACCGGCCACACGCTGGTGGCGCCTCCGGCTGCTCAGAGACAAGCCACATCACGAATGCGCCCTGATGGTCGCGGTGACAGACCACACAGCACGACGCGCCCTCTGGTGGGCCAACTGGCCGACCAATGCTGGACCACCTGATGTTAAACAAGCCACACACACACAGGGCACAGATACACATAACATGCCCTCTGGTGGGCCAACAGACCACACATACACATAATGTGCCCTCTAGTGGGCCATCAGGCCGACCCACGCCGGACGCCCGGATGTTAAACAGGCCACACACACACAGGCCAGAGATACACATAACGTGCCCTCTGGTGGGTCAACAGGCCACACACACACACATAACGCACCTTCTGGTGGGCCAACAGGCCGACACACACCAGGACCACTTGATGGTCCCAGTAACAGGCCACACACACAATGTGCCCTCTGATGGGTCAACAGGTCACACACATACATAACGCGCCCTCTGGTTGGCCAACAGGCTGACCCACGCCAGGACCCTGATGGCCCTGGTAACAGGCTACACACACACATAACACGCCCTCTGGTGGGCCAACGCGCCCTCTGGTGACCCATGCCAGGACCCTGATGGCCCCGGTAACAGCCCACATATATACAGTTCACAGTGATCACACAAACATGGCGCCCATTCGGGCTGGCCACCTAGAGGTGGAACGTGCTCGTCTGCACCTCTCCATACGGCTACTTTTCCAGATTATCCCCTGCAGGAAATCCGGTGTGTCGAGCTGCGCGCGCACCCACCAGCCCACTTCCACTGCCTGAATCCAGAATCCAGGCCCGAATCCAGAATCAAACCAGTTCACTGACACCCCCCCCCCCACCCCCATCACCACCCCTCGTCCACACACACCAGTCCGACAAACACCCCTTTAGAACTCCACATAAAACTGCCTTGTTTCCATGAAACCAGTAACTGCAGCCACAGCCACACGCACACCCCGGTGGTGCTACGTCCAAGGGTGAAGGAAGTGCTTTTATATGGAGTGGTGGGTTGAAAGTGGGATAAAAGGTTGATAACGATGTATTTACCACCATTTAGGACTTGCTGGGGACAGACCACTTTAATTGTAAACAAATATCCATGTACGCCCACATTGTGGTTATAGGTATGACCCCCCAAATCGGTAACACCTACAAGACTCAATCAATCAATCAATCAATAGTTCCATCCTCTAGTCGAGGGTTGGATGCAATGGTTCTCCACTTGTCCCGATGTTGTGCTGTTCTGATAGACTGTGAATAATTCAAGCCTGTCCACTGTGAAATATTTGTAAACCATGATGTTCTTGTCTCCCTCTCCCTCTGCTGCCATTCACCTTCCCTTCCAACAATGTACGGTATATTGAACTCTGACGAATGATGTGGCCAAAATAAATAAGTTTCTTTGTCTGTATAGTGGCAAACAAGCTTTTCTTATTTTTAATTTTTCTGAGAACTTCTTTGTTGGTGATCTTCTTTGTCCATGATATTTTCATCATCCTTCGATAAGTCCACATCTCAAATGCTGCTAAACGTTTGTACATTTTCTTAGAGATTGTCCATGTCTCTGCCCCATACATTAGAGTAGACCACACATAACACTGAAGAATACGCTTCCTTGTTTGTATTAATATCTTACTTGATGTTAACACTCTAAAAGAATGTTGTTCGGGCTATTGTTATCCTTCTTTTAATTTCTTCCTCACACTCCCATCATTTGTAACTTTTGTCCGAGATATATGAATTCGGATACTTGTTCTATGTTTGTGCCATCTATGGTTATATTGACATTTGGTTTATCTGTCTTTTTACTTATAACCATTGTTTTGGTCTTCCTGTAGTTCTTCAGAGTATGCTGACCATATGGCACTATTTCTCTTTATCTGGTGCTACCAGAGATTATGAAAAAGAAATGCGGAGTCAATGAGCAAAACCATCTCAAAGAATAATCGCAACCACGCGTAATGCATCTCCTACAAGACTAACAGATTTTAAAAAAAAGAGAATTCTTGGCTGGTGTCATAAAAGAAAAGTAGGTATGTTTGATGCATATTCATAACCTTGTCGAATACAATTAGTAAGAGTTACATAGTTCAATGGTTTTTAGGTTGATTGATATTATCAGGTTCACTTTAGTTTGAAGTAACATATTTAAAAGGATTAACTTTGAAGATATTTAAAGTTAATTAATTGTGGCATGCACGTCGAAATGTTGGACACCATAGGCTTCAACAGGGACAGGTTCCATTAAATTGGCTCAGCAATAAATGTTAAATGACCGCAAAAGTAAGTTGGATGTGTAGGATCAAATCAAGTAAGTGTTTGGTTTAGACAGTTGTATGCTTTCATCTATGTACATTTAATTGTTAGTAGAGCGGATCCATGAGATGTGGCCGGGAACTTGCCTTCCTTGCTACCATCAATGTCACAATAGCTCTTCCCGAATGTGTGCCCGTCTAGGGCACATTTCCTGCGTGACATCACAACCGGCAATTGCCAATATGAAGATAGCATTCTCAGATAATTATAAGGTGCAGGAATGTGAAATGGTTAAGTGACTTATGACAATTCTTGTGCTGAGTTCATTTTAACCTAAGATGTTTGTTTGTTTGTTGTTGTTTTACGTCCTAGCAACATATAAGGTCATATCAGGACAGGTACCGACTTGTGACAGTGCGCACTCATGGTGACTTTATAGTGCTGTCTCACTGGGAAACCAGGCCACCGGTATCCCATGATCTGGTATCCCACTCAGTCACATTATCCTGACACTGAGCACAGCAGTCCTTGCCCTGTCCTAATAATGCAAAGTGCCTGGGTAGGAAGTGACAAGCACCAATTTTCAAGTCATTGGTTTGACTCGACCAAGGTTCGAACCCACGACCTACCAGCACGGGGGACGGACGCTACAACTCATTCAGCCATCCCGTCTGGTCTCTTTTAACCTAAGACAATCCTTGTGCTGAATTCCTGTTAATCTAAAAAATGCTTAATAGCTACGGTGAGGTGGAATACATTAAAACAGACCATGAACACAGCTGGGGTGTGTTTACTTTCCCAATTGTCAATATCACCATATTGCAATGCCTGATTTTGGTTGGATTATTGTTTGATGGTCTTCTATATACAGTACTTACTATAAAATGACAGCTCGAGCTTGTGAGTACTTCTCACAAAAATAATTTTAAAAAGACTATAAACACAGCTGGAGCCATATGACAACTGCTTGGTTTCAGTTGGATTACTGTTTGATGGCCTTCTACTTAAGCCGTGGTCACACGGGCAAAAAATAAAGCGATTTAGACAAGGCGAATACTAGGAGTCGAATTAGCGGCCCGTTCACACAGGCAGTACTTGGGCCGGAAGTCGATATCAGCGCATGAGCAAGTCCAGTCTGACCAGCACCAGTTTTCGGTTAGGCAAAGTCACCACGAGAGAGTGCGTTCGACCTAGATATGTATTTAATGAATCTTATTGGTTTGGAACGATCAAAACCTCTGCTGGGCAGTGAAACCCTAAAAATAAATGATAAACAAAATATCTGTGCACAGCTAGCGGTTTAATAGACTAAATTATATAATATGCGCTTTTGATCGACCGGAAAGTAAACACACTAAGGTATCGACTGCGCATGCGTGTGAGGTGCTTAATCCGCCTCAGAGCATCCACACGGGAAAAATAAATCGACTCAGAGAAATCTACTCGCGTAATGCATCTCCACAAGTGTTTTCCAGTATCAGGATCACAGGAATCGATTCAGCCCTAATTCGACTCAGACGCCCGTTCACACGCGAAATGTAACCCGAACTATACAAATCGATTTCTACGAATCGCTTTACAGCGCCCGTGTGACCACAGCTTTAGACTATGCCATGAATTGACACCCTCCAGCCAATGAGTACTTCTCACAAAAAATAAATTGCAGACACCATTTGCCACACACCCTTCTCCAGAGAAGAGCACGGTGTGCACAAGTATCTTTGGATGTGTGCGTCGGATGTGCGACTAGAGTGAAGAGTGAGGAGTGAGGAATGAGGGTGAGGTGTGAGAGATGAGGTTGAGGAGTGAGAGTGAGGAGTGAGAGTGAGGAGTGAGAGGTGAGGATCAGGAGTGAGGCATAACACATGGAGTGAGGTTGCGGAGTGAATGTCAGGAGTAATGGTGAAGAGTGAACTTGAGCGTGACTGAGGAGTAAAAGTGAGGTTGAGGAGTGAGTGAGGAGTGAGCGTGCGACGTGGGAGTGAAAGTAAGTGAGGAATAAGTATGAGGAGAAAGAGATAGTGAGGTTGATGAGAAAGTGTGGGAGTGAGGGGTGACAGTAAGAGTTAAGTGAGGAGTAAGCGGTGAGGGACGGGGAGTGAGGAATGAGTATGAGAAAGAGATAGTGAGGTTGATGAGAAAGACTGGGAGTGAGGGGTATGAGTTAAGTGAGGGGTGAGGAGTAAGGGGTGAGGGATGGGGAGTGAGTGAAGGGTGAGTGATGGGTGAGGGATGAGGAGTGAGTGATGGGTGAGGGATGGGTGAGCGACGGGGAGTTAGTGACGGGTGAGTGATCGGTGAGTGATGAGGAGTGAGTGATGGGCAAGGGATGGAGAGTGAGTGATGGGTGAGTGATCGGTGAGGGATGAGGAGTGAATGATGGGTGAGTGATTGGTGAGGGATGAGGAGTGAGTGATGGGTGAGTGATGGGTGAGGGATGGAGAGTGAGTAATGGCTGAGGGATGGAGAGTGAGGAGTGGGGCATTCAACCTCTACAATACAGAATGAAAAATGGAGCATTCAACCTCTACAATACAGAATGTGTTATAGCATGTGGGTTGTAAAGTGGAAGCTGGGTTTGAATTCAACTCTGGAGATCAATGTACCTTCATTACATCCAGGGTTGGTGCTGGCACCAAGTAGGAGTGATGTGCGCGTGAAGTGAGGCCCCTTACGGCTCACAATAAATAGTGTCTGCAGTCAGTCAAATTCGCTCTAGCTGGTATTTACAGGAGATACATAATGGGAAGGTGGCTGGGCGGACACGCTGCACAAAGCTGCCAGATCTACAACCCAAGCCTTTCACGCCAGCTGTCGCAGTTTTGTTGTTTGTTTTGTTGGAGATTTTTATTTGACACAGAGAAAGCAATTAATTGCAGATTGACAATTGATGTTGAGCGCATAGGCCCTTTGCAGAGGCAGGTGCATTTTGATCATAAACACAATCCTGTATTGTGGCAAACTGCTGTGTTTTACTTGCTGGTACCCCTTCGATGTGTGTCTACATCAATCTGACACTGAGCCATATGTATTGAAACCGAGCAGATCAATGAGTACTCTGCTTGATTTTGAATTTTACTTCGATTAAGCAAGGGACATTTCAATTGTGGACAATGGTGTTCTTCATTCAACTGTTCATTGCCTCATCCTTGTAATGCCAAAAGTACCAGGGTAGGTAGCCACAAGTATAAATTTGTTAAATTATTAGTTTGACTCAGCCTAGGATTGAACCCGGGACCTGCCACATGGGAAGCGGGAACTCAAATCTAACCGGCCTCTGTCCGGTTCATATACAGGTTGTACCTCTTTTAAAGCAGCATTCCATACTTCAGCAACTCCCATGGTATTGGGCTTTATATGACATGAAACAATAAAAACCATGCTTGAAAGCATTAATGTTCCTGTCGTCCAGGTTGTCAGATCACAGAGGTACAAAGACCTGTACCACAAAACTGACTATTTATCTTCTTGAGAATACAGCATTGTGAAGTTGGCAAGGATTAGGTTGTTAATTCAATTTGCAAACACCTGCAACATCTTGCGCAGTTTATACTCCAGTCTAGCTAGAATTAAAATGTAGTTCTTCAGAGTATGCTGACCATATGGCACTATTTCTCTTTATCTGGTGCTACCAGAGATTATGAAAAAGAAATGCGGAGTCAATGAGCAAAACCATCTCAAAGAATAATCGCAACCACTTTGCAGGTACTAACACAGTAGCTTCACTCTGGTAGTTTCATATGGCACATGTTCGGTGAATAAACCAAGAAAAGCGCATGGTGTAATTAAAGGCCCTTTCTTCATTCTTTCATTCATTTCAATTTTCCTTTATTTAAAATGCTTACAAATATCTCCCACAACAAGTGATATACAAAACTACTCCAACAATTCAACCCAAAGTAAGTACTTGAAGTACTGCTTACATGTTAACCAGACGGGGATGGCTCAGTTGGTAAGAGCCCTGGATGGCTTCCTGTTACTAGTGTTAGGAAGGTCGACGTTTGAACCACAATCGAGTAAAACCAATGACTTACAAAACTGATACTTGTCAGTATCTAGCTTGGCCCATGGCATTAATGACAGGACAAGCTGGTTTGCTCAATATCAGGATAATGTGACTTGACGAGGGTGTCAGGAAAAGGCATTAGGGGTCCAGTCTCCCAGTCAGGCAGCACAATGAGTGCACACTCTTACAAGTCGGTACAAAAAACAAATACATAGGTGAGACATTTTGACCACAAGTATCAAAATCCCTGAATTGTAAAACAATGACCAAACGTCTTATTACACACCAGTTACACCAGGAGCCTCCCTCCACCCCCCCCCCCCCCACTGTTGCTGTGTTAAGGCTTGGTTTGTTGGAGTTTTACCTCCTGCCAACATCGAAGGTCATATCAGGATGGATTGTGTTAAGGAAACATTGTTGAGAAGTATATAACATACACACTGCCTTATGACATGTTACACAATCAAGCCAATGCATATTACATTGTAATTTACAAGCCTTGGACTGAGTCATCATCAAATTGTTGGTTCAACGGGCTCATGCAATGATCCCCCAGACTCAGAGACCAGAGCCAAACGAACACCAGCTGCCTAATTAGAAGCTCACAGCTTTGAAGGAAACCTTTTTAATCCGAGTTTTTATCCCCTCCCTTTTCTCCTGACATTTCTTTCTGTTGAGACTTTGGGCGCTTAACTAAGATGGTGCATGTTCAGTCATAAGACCTCTCAGTTATGGCCGGTACACACCTACCGTTTACGATTCGCGCACTAAAACTCCCGATCCGCTTAAAACTGAAAACGGGCCGATTCATTTTTCGAATCGCGAATCGCAATCATAAGGCTAGCGCACACCTACCGTTTTAGCCCTAAAAATCGCGAATCGCAATCGGTAGGTGTGCTAGGGGAGTGCACACCTCACGCCTTTTGGGCAGTTTTAGATCATATATGCTAGGTGGGTGCGGAAAAACGATCGTAAACGGTAGGTGTGTACCGGCCATTACATGATCTTTGGGGCGGGGAGGGAAGCGGGGCTACTCTTTTTATAATTCAGGTTCAATGTTTGTAATTTCTACAGCAGTTGAGATGTGGTTGAGCAATATTAAAACTTTAAAATATCAAAAGTTGAACCTGGCAAGGAATCAGTTTATAATTTAACAAAGAAAATGATCAAAACTTGAACCTGGCAAGGAATTAGTTTATAATTTAACAAAGAAAATTATCAAAACTTGAACCTGGCAAGGAATTAGTTCATAATTTAACCAAGAAACCTAGACTGGCTTTGCCTTATAGCTAGCGGAACACGGCAACTCTCCAAGCTGTTGTTGGGGTTTTACATCCTATCAACATTTAAGGTCATATCAAGACAGGGCATCTGTCAGAAGTGTGCTCTGAGTTGCGCTGGTCACTCATGCAGGACTGAATATGAGACCAAGCACGCCAGACCCCTAAACACTCCATCATACACAAAGTGTTATGTTATCTAAGGTCAAAGATTTGTTAGGGACAATTTAACAACAACATTCTACATTAGAAACAAAAGTGTATGGCAATAATCCTATCAAGTTTGATCACCAGGAGCGATACGCATACAGGTGCAAAGTGAGATTAAAGAATAGGGTCTATAGTGAATGATAGGGGTGGAAATCGGAGCCAGCCCACCTTCCAGTGTGAAAGTTGAAACTGTGAGCCGGTATGCTGAGTCCAAGCCGAATTCGAAATATCCTTATTGAATGTGAAATTGCAAGTTTAAATAGTGTAGATTTTAATAGCAGGTATGCTACCATCTTTGACCATTTAAAACAGAAAGGTTGCTATCACAAGTATCAGCTAAAGCTGTGATTTCTCAGTAAATGGCTTAGAAGGTGCTTCACAATTACAACACTAATATAAGTCAAGGAGTAAAAACGAGTGCCCTAAGTTGGTCCATTTCTGTATAAAACTACTAAAGAAGTATACAGCAGAAATGCAAATACAAGGACAATAACAGGATAATAACAAGAGTCCAATAGATGATAATTACATAATTATTAACGTATATATGCAAAGTTCCATATAGACAAATTAGCAAAGAAAAGTCCTACTTCTAGGATACTTTTTTAATTAAATACAGAAAAACCATATGTCAGCATCTAAAGTTGCTTAAACTCTCCTCCCATCAAGATGTCCTGAGTGATCAGTTCCACATTCCTTTCAACGTATATAAACCAGAACAAAAGATACAACCCATTACGTCTTAGCATTATAAATGATATAGTCATGGGGTGATGAAAATGGGAAATATTGCGCCTAGAGCAGGACTCGAACCCACATCTCTTTGCATTCCGGGCCAGTGTGCTAACCATTACACCACCTAGGCTCCCTGATATCACCACACTACCAAAACCTACCTGTCTATGTGGTTACTTGCCTGAGAGGTCAGTGCAGACCACTACACTCGTCCCCCTGGAATTGTAAGTCTTGTAATGCTTACAATTACATACATACAGGCAATGCACTAACACATACATACACAGGGTAGGTTCAACAACCATACAGCGCAAAGCTTGTACAGGATCCTGGTCACGGCAACCAGTGTCGTGGGGGTGATGAAAATGGGAAATATTGCGCCTAGAGCGGGACTCGAACCCACATCTCTTTGCATTCCGGGCCAGTGTGCTAACCATTACACCACCTAGGCTCCCTGATATCACCACACTACCCACGCCTACCTGTCTATGTGGTTACTTGCCTGAAAGGTCAGTGCTGACCACTACACTATATAGCAAGCAAAACATAAGCAATTTATTTCCGAGCACCAATCCTTTATGGTGCAATTCTCATCGTGCAAGTAAAAGGGAATTTAAATGTTCAAGTAGAGTGGCCAGTAGATTCCCATTTATTCCGTTAAAGAACGGGAAAGCCTTCTCTCATACGTTGCACACATAGCACCCCGGTATTGTGAGTAAAACAAATCAGTTACTCGCCTACAACAAACAACCCTGCATCAAGGCCAATGCTGTCGTAACATAGCAAGTGTCTTGTCATGGGACATTTAAATTTCCAACCGGATTTAAATTGAAATCCCTGTACTAAAGAAATAACATAATTTTGATGAGGTAAGGTGTAAGCACTCTGCACATATTAAATACGGAATACCAGTTTCAATTTAAAATGACTGTAATAAGGAAATGACAAATATTTTTTTATAAGGCAGGGCATAAGCATTACGCGCATATAAAATATTAAATACTAGTTTCAATCTGAAAACGATGTACTAAGGAAATAAAATATATAATTTTTGATAAGGCAAGATATAAGCATTATGTGCATATTAAATATGAAATACTAGTTTCAAATTGAAATCACTGTACTAAAGGAATGAAATATAATTTTGATGCACTAAGGTATAAAAGTATTATGCGCATAACACATGTGGAATACTATGATCTACTATACACATCGTATCCCCATTTCCCCGCTTCCTCTGTTCTGGGTGGAAGGGGTGGTGAGAGGCCTGGAACCCAGCTAGTCTGAAGGAGGCTCCAGGGTCCAGTGGGCTGACACTTCACTCGGTCCTGTTCGATTAAAAATGATGGGCCAGCCAATCTTGATCCAAATTCAATTACTGTGTTGAATCAACCTTTTATGCAATACTTTAATAATATTAAACCACACAGCGTTCATGACCAATGCACAACGATAAATCTAGAATTCAGAATGCAAAAATAAATACCTCCCCCCGCAACCCTCCGCACACAAAACCCACTGCAATATATTTATTTAAACTTGGAAAAAGTTTGTCTCTTCTATGTCTGTACAAATGGTGTGACAAATGACGTTGGAGAGGGTGTCCGTATCCTCGTTTGGAAGAGCATTGATTGATTGGTGGTTTGGAAGATCAGGGTAGGACAATAAGGACAATAAGGACTGCCCATTTGCCTGGGGCACCTAGTTTACTCAGTCGGGTAGGTGAGGTTCTCGGTGACCTACCCGAATGGGCAAGTCATTATTTTTTCTGATCTGCGTTAGCAGATTTCAGTTTGATTTGACTGACTTGGGCTTGGGAAAGTAGTTTTGCACTCAGGCAAGTAGAAAATTCAGCCACTGGCCCGATTGGGCAAGTGGGAGAAGGTGTCCGCTGATCATGGATAGATTAGAATGAGAAAACAGTTTGCACATTGAAAAAATTGTCTGCACACTGCAGGGCTTCACTAAGCAGGCGGGTTGCTGAAGAGAGGCTAGTGTACACTTGGTCAGGTGACAAATATTAAAATTGCAGAGTCTAAGATGGTGCGACGTAATCATTAAGATGAATGGTGCCAACAAATAGAAGTTGCCAATTGCATTTTGAGAAGGCTTCACAATGGGTCGGGGAAATAAATCTTGAGCGCTTTTGTTCTAGCCAGAGCTTTCCATCTACAATTTGCATATCTATATACATATTAAATTAAAAAGAACGCTGCAGACAAGGCAGGATATATAGTTCCAAATCATAGTGCCATAGACAGATTTGATGGACATTTAGGTGATTTTATTCACTAAGTATGCGTGAGATTCGTGAGATTCGAAACCTTGGGTTCAAACCCCAGCCAAGTCAAAACAATGGCTTAACATTTTATACCTAGCCTGGCACTTGACAGTAAGTGCGTTTTTCAAGGCACACACCAATAAGTTGAGTGATCGATGATCGAGACAAACGAACTGTGAAAGGATTACTGGATATTGCTGGTAGATGTTATTTATTATCCAACATTTTAATTTTGTCAATAATGCAGTATCATTTCTTTAGTAAAGTGCCTGTCACACCATACCGGATTGAGTATCGGACACAACCAGGCAAAGAATTTTCTAGTCCAGTGGTGTTCGGTATCAAAATGTACCGAAATGTGTCGAAATATTGCGCTATCAGGTCAAAGGCTGCCAGGCGAAAAGAACGCTAAATGGACAAGGAACGTACGTTAACGAATAGCCACCGGATGATAACTGGACAAGCAATGGTCAACCGACGGTCGAAAACCAAATGTCAAAAGGGTGGACCGAACATCAACCGGACACGTAGCGGACTGTTCATGGATGCGCCGAAAACATATTAAAAAAACGACGGACCGAATTCCCGCAAGACCGTCAAGAAGCCGGGGACGTAACGGATGGGTACCGGACATGAACCAGACAAAACGGACTTAAACCGGACACCAACCGTACACGTCAGTCCGGCGGTGTCCGGTACAAGTTTTGTGTGTGTTCAAAACTTGCCACTGTACAAGCCAGACAGCACTGGACAGAGAACGGAAACGGCCGATGCCAACCGTATATAAACCGGACATTGACGTATTTCACCGGACAGTGTGCGCTTTCTATACGGTTCCCCAATCCGGTAAGGTGTGACTGACCCTTTAGAAAATCATTATTTGTCTCCTGTGACTTTTTTCCTGTGTGTGTGGGGGGGGGGGGGTGCGTGTGTGTGTGTTTGTGTGTGTCTGTGTGTGTGAGGGTGTGTGTATGCGCGTGTGCGTGCGTGCGTTTTGCAAACCTACAGTGGACAAACAGACATCTAAGTTCTAGCTGTTGTGTTGTATACTCTACATTAGACATTCCTGAAAAGCAATAACAAAAAAACGGGGAGTATTTAGTTTGGTCGAGGATTTATGCAAAATGACGTGGTAGTAGGGCAATAGCGAAAGCCCTACCGTCCAAGGGTGCATTGCGGGGTATGTGTGTGTGTGCGTATAAGTGCATATATGTGCGTGTGTATGTGTGACAGCCTGTCATATATCTACCCCCCCTTCACACTAATAAAGTAATATAAATTTGCCTACAAACAAACAAGGAGAGAAGCGTACTTGATATGGGATGGATGATCTTTATTGCTCATCTTGGCTAGCAATAGATGCTTACCGGTTAAAGTTCAAAATCCGGGCCAACACTGGTGAAATATGGCGGCCAAGCGGCGGAGCTGGTGCTGGCGCCACTATCGAGTAGTCCCGGGCTTGCAGGCAACGGGCAGCGATTGGACATTATTAGATATTACAAATATATATACACGATCTCGGAGAATATATTTATTATTAACGTTTACTCTGGCACTTTATATACCCGTAACATTATTATTATACTCCTCATATCTCATTTCATGTTTACGCTGTCTCATACGATGCATTCTCTGTTCACGCTTCGACACTCGTCCCCAAACCACCAGGCCAGCTGTATGCGTGGGATCAGTGACAGAGTGCTTCTTGGGAAATAGGGGGAGGGGGGGGGGGGGAGGTGGAAGGGGGAAAGGGGAGAGAAGGGAGTGAAGTGAGAGGAGAGAGGTAGGAGTCCAAGGAATGAGGAGCGGAACGAGGACGAGGAGGAGAGGTGACAGGGGAGGGGAGGAGGTAGTCGGATGGGGATGGGATGGGGAGGATTATGAATAAGGGAGACGGGGGAGAAAGAGAGGATGGGCGGAGGGGGAGAACGAGAGGGTGTCGGAGAAGTGGAAGGGGAGTGGAGGAAAGGGGGGCAGGGCATGGGAGAGGGTAGGGGTGGGGATGGGATGGGGAGGGGATGGGAAGGGAGGGGAGGGCGACGGGGGAGAGGGGAGAGAGGGAGGGGGGGGGAGGGGAAGGGGAGGGGAGGGGAGGAGGGAGAGGAGAGGGGGGGAGGTGGAGGGTGGAGGGAGTGGAAGGGAAGGATGGGGAGGGGAGGGAGGGAGAGTGAGAGGGTGTGAGGGAGGATGGGAGGGGAGGGGACGGGAGGGGAGGGAGGAGCCAGGGGAGGGGGGAGCAGAACCAGTGGGGAGCGAGGAAAGAGGAAGGGGATGGGGAGCGAGGGTGAAAAGGAGCGGGGAAGTGTATTGCCGCTCAGTCGGGGGAGTGTGATGCCGCTCGGTAGGGGTAAGTGACAGGAGGCAGTGGCGGTGGCTGCTGCCGCATTGTGGGAGACTGGTTAGTGGCAGTCCGAAGACACTGTACGTTAATTACGCTATGATTGATCAGACCGGTAACACATATATCTACCCGCCCACAACAGCCTACTGCATTAACCACCACGACCACTCAGTAAAACATCTTAGTGCGCGTGTGGGCGTGGGCGTGGGCGTGGGCGTGGGCGTGGGCGTGTGTATTAGGGGGGGGGGGGGGGCAGGACATGGGGATACAGGTTTAGAGGTTCATTCGCTTGTAATTAAAGTTGCATAGTCCGATGGTTTTGAATTTCTGTATTTTTTATGAGATAAATATATTAGATGGATCACTAGTACCTACTTTACAATAATTCAAAGTTACTTTTATTTTAAATGATAAACTTTTGAGATATTTTGAGTGCAAACATGGAAAATTAGTTTTGGCAAGCTGACACCATAGACTTCTGCAGTAACAGGTTCTGTTAAATTGACTCAGTATTGCCTTCTATTCAGAAACAAATGCTTAATAAGTGCATCAGTATCTAAGTTAGATATGTCAAATCAAATCTAGATACTTGGTTTGGTTTTGAAAATTAGATATTTCATCAGACTATGCAGCTTTAAATAATGCTGATGCAAGACACAATTATCTTAAATTTTTAAAAACCCTGATGTAATCTTCGTTACCACACATTGATAGGCGTGAACAAGCTGCTGCTCATTTTAATCATCAGTATGGTGTTTGTGTTGTTTTGTTTTTTTAATTTTTTTTATTGAGGCTGTATTTATACTGTCCATAGCATATAAGCCCGGGTACCCAGGCTTGTTTTCAATGCTGGCCAGTTGTAGTGTTGGTGTTATCTTACCACACAGTAGTGTTGTTGGTGGTAGTGTTGTTGGTGGTAGTGTTGTTGGTGGTAGTGTTGTTGGTGGTAGTGTTGTGGTGGTAGTGTTGTGGTGGTAGTGTTGTGGTGGTAGTGTTGTGGTGGTAGTGTTGTGGTGGTAGTGTTGTGGTGGTAGTGTTGTGGTGGTAGTGTTGTGGTGGTAGTGTTGTGGTGGTAGTGTTGTGGTGGTAGTGTTGTGGTGGTAGTGTTGTGGTGGTAGTGTTGTGGTGGTAGTGTTGTGGTGGTAGTGTTGTGGTGGTAGTGTTGTTGTTGGGTACCCGTCCAGATATGACCTTAGATGTTGCCAGGACGCAAAACTCCAACAACCAACCATCTATGGAATAATATAATCTACGGAGCATAATGTACAATGTGTCAATGCCCAAGAACAAAGCTCCCCCCACTCCACCCACCCCACCCACCCCACCCACCCCCACTCTCTCCTCACAGTACCACATAATTCATACGGAAACGGCGCGCAGACACGGCACACTGAACGGAAGAAGACCAGCCCACCTGGTGGGCTAATTGATGGGACAAGGCTTAGTGGGGCGGCGTCCATTAAAGATGGTACATGATGCGCGCGCAGCAATTAGTAACAATCCCAAGGTGTAGAGAACATTATGTAGGCCCAGTGATTTAAGTTGGTAGCAACAAAAGTGCAAGTGTGTTTATGTGTGTGTGTGTGTGTGTGTGTGTGTGTGTGTGTGTGTGTGTGTGTGTGTGTGTGTGTGTGTGTGTGTATACACACACACACACACACACATATATATACATATATATATACAGTGGCCGTAATTACACGTTTTGTCGTCATGGCAGCAGCCTTCGTCTTTATTAAATGCAAAGCAGGGTTTCTTGCCCTCCCTCATAAAGAGATGCTTAGAGCTTGCCGAACTACCCCTTCTAGCCATATTACCACTCAAACCCGATGCCCCCTTCTTCATATATTCGAAAGCACAGTACTTCAAAGCTATCTCAGGGTGCCCGGATGAAAAGGCCTCAAATCCCTCGGTGGCAGCAAGTTTCCTAATGGGGCGGTCATAGTTGGCGTGAGTTTTCTCAATGAAAGTGCCTGACTTGGCCTTGCCCGCTATGTACCCTAAATGCTTTAGGAGTCTTAGTAGTTTATCCCCGTCCGATACTTTTGAGGCAACAACCCAATTAACAGAAGCCTCAGTTAGTTGAAAAGCGGTCATTTTATTGACATCCTTCCCATCTTCAACATGATGGCGAAGCGACCACTTACTGCGAGCCTTCCTCTCACGACTGGTTGAACGTTCATCTGACAAACTTGAACTGAGCGTCCGGCGTCTATGGCTTCTCCCTCCTCCTTCTCTCCCGAGAAGGACTCCGCTTCTGGCTGCTACTACGAGCCCTCTAACGCATCTTGCTCCTGCTTCATTCCTCCAAGAGATAGCATGACCGGTCACTTACCCGGTCACCCACCCGCTCGGTCATCGCTTCCCTCGCTCTATCGTGCGTTCGGTCAAGAGTCACATCCTCGCGTAGCTCGCGCTCAGTGCGCTCCAACTCTGCCAGCCGCTTGCGTCTCTCCAAGTTGCAAATTCTCTCATTAATCTCACACTCCTCCTTTGCCAGGACGTCCTCGTCCTTTAAGAGTCCATGGTCCTCTACAGCCGTCAAAACTTTCCGGCATTCAGCCATTATATCGCTTTCTCTCTTAGAACTTGCCCGATTAGTGCGCTTATTAGAACTCCTGCGATTCACAAACCCATGCCACTTGCACACTTTTTCAATGCATAATAAACTGCCTTTGTTTCATTTGATTATCCCTCCGATGAAGGACATCTATGTCAGAACAATATTGACCAGACGGGATGGTCGAATGAGTTAAGCATCCGTCTACCATTTTGGTAGATCGTGGGATTCGAACCCACTGGTTCAAACCCTGGACAAGTCAAACCAATGAATTAGAGATTTATACTTGTCGCCACCGAGCTAGTCAGGAACTCATATTTTAAAAGGTTGGCTTCGGATAAATTTGATGTGAAAACAGGCTAGATTAATTTTGGCATGCACATCGAAATGCTGAACACCAGACTTCAACGGTAACAGGTTCTATTAAATTGACTTACCATTGAAATCCATACAGCAATACAAATGCTCAGGTCAGCATTTAAGTTGTATATATAGGATCGAATCTAGGTCATTGTTTTGGCTTAGAACATTTGATGATTGCATTGGACGATGTAGCATGAAATAATGCAGAGTTAAAAAAAGCTAAAGAAGCTGACTGATAAAATTGAATACTGCATGTGTGAGTGTGAGACTTGCAACTACAAATGGCTGTTTGTGAGGGGCTTCCCCAGTCTGCCACCCACTACCACTTTGGGTGCTGCCTATGAAGAGCAGCAGTATGTCATACTACTTGTTTCACTGTCTTTGTACTCAGCCTTATCATAATTCACTTTAAAATTATTTTTATATTTTTCTCAGCCCTATCATAACTCACTTTAAAATTATTTATATATTTTTATATATTTCATGCCAACATTTGGTGGGAACACATTTCCTATAACACTGATATACTATCAGGGATGAAAGTGGTCCCTGGCAAAAAGATGCACAAACCAAGTCGAGCTTATTAAGCCGACCTCGACAGATTTTCATTTATAGGATTAGCCCTGTCAGGGAATTACTGGTAAATGCCAGAAGTTAGATTTCACCTGTCCTTGTTGTGACTATATTATCGGCCATACCGGACACTTTTTTGTTTGAGTTTTATGTTCTAGTAACATTTAAGGTCATATAGTTTGTTGTTGTTTTACGTCGTAGCAACATCTAAGGTCATATCAGGAAGGGTACCGACCTGTGACAGTGCGCACTCATGGCGACTTTATAGTGCTGTCCCACTGGGAAACCAGGCTGCCGGCACCATGATCTGATATCCCACTCAGTCACATTATCCCGACACTGAGCACACCAGTCCTTGACCTGTCCTAATAATGCCGAGCGCCTGGCTAGAAAGCGACAATTATCAATTTTAAAGTCATTGGTTTGACTCGACCAGGGTTCGAACCCACGACCCCACGATCTACCAGCACAGGAGACGGACACTCTAACTCATTCGGTCATCCCGTCTGGTCTTTAAGGTCACATAAGAATGGGATTCGAACTAACCAATTGTTGTCATAGACTAGGCAGTGGGCAAGTATTAATTTTGTATGTCATTCGTTTGACTCAGTCGGGGTTTGAACCCATGACTTCCTACAATTGTACAAATGAAGGAAACCAACGCTCTTACTGATTCAGCCACTGGTGTTGTCATCGCATAATGCCAATATTTAGATTCTTCGTTTTTAAAACCTTTAAACACATCAATGTCCCCTCTCTAACAACAATGCATGCTGATAAACAACTAAGTTTAAACAAATATATATTTAAAGGTTCTAGTTCAACGATGATTGAAGTGATTTAAAAGATTGTGCACTACATTAATATTACCTATTTAAAAAGAAGAAAAATAGCTGTCCAACCAATGAAGAGCCAGCAAACGACACTACACAAGTTTATATTTAAATAGCCAATGTACATGTACATGTACGTATACCTCCTACTTCACTGTTGCCAGCCCTGGAGGTATATTCTGGTCCCTTATCATCAGCCCCATCCCCTCCCAGCCCACCCTTCCAGTTGACCAATCCTTTGTTCACTGGTCAGCCACGTTGAACATGCCTCTTCAGAGTTAATGTTCTCTGGTCTCTGACGAAGGACTGGAGCTGCGACCTGGGATGTTTACATAACCGGGAGTATGGGTGTGGTCCCACCCAGTTCTACCTTTTGTCACAGGCCCAATACCTAAAGGTCGCTTTGAACCTATAAGGACATGGTTCCAAGTTGACCCTACTTAAGGTCCTTACCATTTATTTATAGTTTGGGTTGCACATTAGATAAAATACCACATCCTGTGTGCGCGTGAGTTTCAGTGTGCACTGCTGCACTCTGTGTGTTCTAGTTTGTTTGTTTGTTGTTGTTTTACGTCCTCGCAACATCTAAGGTCATATCAGGACGGGTACCGACTTGTGACAGTACGCACTCATGGCGATCTTATAGTGCTGCCCCACTCGGAAATCAGGCCGCCGGCACCATGACGCGATATCCCACTCAGTCATATTATCCTGACACTGAGCTAACCAGCCCTTGCCATATCCTAATAATGCCGAGCACCAAGCTAGGAAGCGACAAGTATAAATTGTTAAGTCATTGGTTTAACTCGATCGGGAACCGAACTCCCGATCTTCCGCACGCGAGCCCTGTGCTCTACCGATTCGGCCACCGCGCCCGGTCACTGCGTGTTCTAGTCTACAGTCGTGTGTGTGTGTGTGTGTGTGCGTGCGTGCGTGCGTGCGTGCATGCGTGCGTGTGTGTGTGTGTGTGGAGGCTAGTGTGCAGTGGTGTATATGTGTGCCAGTGTGCAGTGGTGTGTGTGTGCCAGTGTGATGAATGTGTGTGCCATTGTGCAATGTGGTGTGTGTGTGCCAGTGTGATGAATGTGTGTACCATTGTGCAATGTGGTGTGTGTGCCAGTGTGATGAATGTGGTGTGTGTGCCAGTGTGATGAATGTGGTAGTGTGAAGTGCGATATATGTGTGTGTATGTGTGTGTATGTTCCAATGTCCAGTGGAGTTTGCATGTAAGTGTACCGGTGTGCAGTGCTGCTGTGTGCTTACCAGCCCCCCCCCCCCCCACACACACACTCTTACGGTTTGACAAGGGTTGGCTGGACACCAGCAATGGTATTTCGGAACTGACGTATTGATCGGGAAGGATCAAAGGCTGTGCTATATCAGCGTGCCACAGTGCCGCTGCGGCACCCAGTCGCCGGCCACTGTTGATACCAGTTGTCAATCAGGTCACTGCTTATCTATTTCATATAGAAGCAACCGATTCGTACATTTCGTAATACCATCGCCCCAAGCGTTATTGTATACGGGAATGCTAGGTCAAAGCAATTCAGATTCAGCCGATAACGCAGGTTTAAAGGTACATAGTTGGATAAAAGCATCACATTTTCTTTTGATAAAACCAAAGCACTATCCAACAAGCTACTCATTCGATTATTAAACACTCATTATTTCATAGAAAGAATGCTAAGTCAATTTAATAGAAACAGTCACTGATAAAGCTTATCATGTCCTGCATTTACAAATGTACACCGAAATTAATTTGGCATGTTTTCACTTCAAATATCTCCCAGTTAGTCATTTATAATAAAAGTTATTTCAAACAAAAAGTAAGGAAAATTATAACATACAACCTAATATTATCCCCAAAAAATATAGTAGAAACTACAAAATCATCAGATTGTCCGTATTTTATTTCCAGTGCAGTGACATTGCAAGCCCCGGGTCTATAATAAGTCTAAAGTGTGCGGGTTATTTGTTTTTGTATGTTTCCGCATACGATATCAGTTACTTCAAACAAACATAAATATGAATTATAATGATCAACCTAATTTATTTAAATAAACGCCTAGAGAGCAGGCTAAATCAACTAATAAGAGGCTAGGCTGACTCGGCTGAGCAGTCTGGGACGGGCTGTTTGGTCTCAGTTCTGACATCAACAGGATATTATGCTGCACAGTCACGCAGAGGCTCAGTTACTTCATTACAGCTATAAATAGCCTACACAATATTCCATACAATTAAAAATAAATATTCTCTCACATTACTATCAGAAAATGGAAAAGGCATGTACTGCTGGGTAGATTGAATCGATAACGCAGGCTTGAAGAAGCAACGGGATTTCACCAATTAGATAGACAATAGAGGACGTACTAAGACGCATCATTATTTATTCAAAAGCCATAACACCAGATATGGACTAGGGTAGAGAGTACTGGTACACCAACAACAACAAAAAACACAACCACCAAAAAACACACAACCAACACCAAACCACCACCACCCCAAAAAAAAACAAACCCAAACAACCAACAAACGCAATGAAGTTTATTCAAATTAGCCAGGTCGAGGCGTTATAAGGCTGGCCGCGTTGGGGTGATATTAATGGTTGTATTTTCGAGCAGAGCGTACAAATCGCCCCCCCGCCGACGTCGCTTCCTACGGCGGCGGCGGCGTTGTTACCTACGCTCGTGATCGAAAATGTAACATTATATGCCGCCAATGCGGCGGGGCCTAATAACGTTGAATTTGTGGTTGATTTGAAAAGTTCACTTATGCTGCTGATTCGTTAAATATGGCATTGAATGTTTAAGCCTAATATATGGGTACAACGCAGAGGGATTTCCCAAATCTATAAATATATTCACGTTTAGCTATAATGAAAGTGTTACGCGCTCCTGCATACGACTTGACACAGGTCCCGACTTCGGTGATAGCTAAACGGTAACAGGCTTTAACACCAAACCCCGCTAACACTGACTCCTGCATTCGGGCCCTGTATTACAATACCACCTTCCAAGTTCCAGTATTTTATACTTTAACCACTTTAATTTTGTGGACACAAAAGAGAATCCAAAATATATATCGTGCTCACTCATTTCTGCCCTGAATTAATTATATATTTTATTTCTAAAAAGTTCCATAGTTGACCTACATTTGAATACCAAGCCAACAAATCTCTAATCTATTCAATGATCTAAACTCAATTCAAAAATAGAAAAGTCTGCAATAAGCAAAACAGAAAGTATACTGATCTGATATATATGTGCTTACTTCAGCTCATATTACCAGACGGGATTAGCTTCTTGTGCTTGCTTCCTGTGCGGGAGGTGATGAGTTCAAACCCCAACCGAAGCGCACTAATGACTTACAAATTGATACTTTTAGTTACCTTGCCCAGTGCTCGGAATGATTAGGGTAGTGCAAAGAACGGTATTAGGATAATGTAACGCTTTGGGCCATAGTGGAATATTGGGTGCTGGTAGCCCGGTCTCCCAGTGGGACAGCACTATAAAATCATCATGAGTGTGCACTGTCATAGGTCAGTACCTATCCTGATATGGCCTTAGATGATACTAGGACGTGAAGCCCAAACAAACCACCCATCAGATATTTGATTGTGTAGACATTAAAACAATATAAGATTCAAGGATGTGCTATAGCGCAACTGTCAAGACCAAATAACTAGTCACCCTAGTCCAAAGCCAACTCCTTTACATGACTAAATATTATTGAAAGAAAAGGAAAGGAGCACGAAGATCATGAAGTGGGTAACTAAGTAACAAAACGCATCATAATAATAAAAACACAAGTGTGGAACAAATAAAAGAAATTTATGGATCCATTTCCCAAATTGCAAGCTGGGGGAAGTGCTTGCCAAAATTCACGCAACCTGTAGTAATTGTAGTGACACTTGTGACTGGCCGGTGTTTTGGACAGGATAGGTACATTTTTATTGTTGACACTAATTGCAATGACACTTGCAACTAGCCTGTGTTATATATCTGATGGGTGAATTTTATTGCAGACATTATTTGCAATGACACTCATGGTCAGTTGGTGTGTTATACAGGATAAGTGCATTTTTATTGTCGATAGTATTTGCAAGACACGTATGACCAGCTGGTGTGCTATAGAGGATAAGTGCATTTTTATTGTCGATAGTTTTAGCAACAACACATATGACAAGCTGGTGTGCTATAGAGGATAGGTGCATTTTTATTGTTGATAGTATTTGCAATGACACTATTGACAGACCAGTGTGTTATACAGGATAGGTGCATTATCATTGTCGATAGTATTAGCAACAACACATATGACAAGCTGGTGTGCTATAGAGGATAGGTGCATTTTTTATTGTTGATAGCATTTGCAATGACATTATTGTCAGACCAGTGTGTTTTTCAGGATAGGTGCATTTTTATGGTCGATAATATTTGCAATGACACTTATGACAAGTTGGTGTGTTATACATGATAGGTGCAATTTTATTGGCGACAGTATTTGCAATGACACTCGTGACCAGCCTGTTTTTTTCCATGACGGGTGCATTTTATTATTGATAATATTTGCATTGAAAGTCATGACAAGCCGGTGTTTTATACAGGATGGGTGCATTTTTATTATCAATAGTATTTGCAATGACACTCGTGACCCTCTGGTGCTTTATACAGGATGGGTGCATCTTAATTGTAGATAGTATCTGCAATGACACTCATGACCCTCCAGTGTTTTTATACATGGGCAAATTAAATTGTCGATAAGCCTCCTTTCACCCCTCCGGTCTTTAGGAAGTGTCTAAAGCTGTGTTTACACGGGGAATTGTGAAACGTTCTAGACAAGGCGATTCATATGAAGCGTTTTAGAACCGTGTTTACACGGGGAGTTGGAAAGTGTGTCGGTGCCGGGAACCAGCAGGCGCCTGTAGCCGGAAAGCACTGCTATTTGTTTAGTTTACACACGTCGTTTCGACTCCGATGGAGTTGCTACCTTAATATCGCTTGGAATTTAAGGTTAATTTAATTAAATTTCATTATTTGAATCTGTAATTCTGTTAAATATGATCGCATTCACTAGATTTCGGCGTAATCGGGCCCTAACACTGCCGGGCACCAGCGATTAGTTACTGCTCCCCCTGTTCCCGGCACGCACTACTATTTTATACTATCGCCGCCCGGGAACAAGCTGAATCGCTCCATCTAGACCACCTCCGGAGGTGGTATAGATGAAGCGTTTCATATGAAGCGATTCAGCCCTAAAACGCCACAGCGTCGCGTTTACACGGGAAATGTGAGTCGATCTAGGCAAGTCGTTTCATATGAAACGTTTTAAATCGCCCGTGTAAACACGGCTATACACACCACTGTCAGTGTCTACCTATCTGACCCTCACCCACCTACTTCCGAGGGTCTTGTTCTATTGCATCATCAATGGCAAGGCGCGTTCCCGCCCGAGGGACCATCCAATCAGCGTGCAGCTGGACAGGGGCCGCCGAGCTGGCCAAAGGGAGCGCAGCTGAATGGACCAATCACAGAGGTATTGAGCATTTAGTGTGGGCCTGTGCCCGGAATATCGAGTTGTCAGTGTGAGACGGTCGGCAGGGTCGCGGCCTATTACCCTATTACCCTTCTGCAACGGACACTGCGAATAAACCGTAGTAGACAATAACAATACTGGGGATATATTAAACCGGCAAAGTCCGATGAAGCATCACATTTTCAAAACCAAAACAATGGTCTTGATTTGATTCTACATATCTCACTTAGACACTGATGCACTTATTAAGCATTTCTTTCTGCATAGAAGAGAATACTCAGTCAATTTAATAAAAACCTGTTACTGCAGAAGCCTATTGTGTCAAGAGTCTTGGTATGCTTGCCAAAATTAATTTTACATGTTTGCACTGGGATCAACCAATACTCCTAGTAGAACAACTATCATATCTCGTGTGATAGCAGGATAATCAGTGTTGCAATGGGGGTTATAGGCCACATGAAAAGAACCTCGGATATAGAATTTCTACCCCGTTGTTTTTTAATCTAGCCATATTCTTTTTTAACAACACAAGTTGTTTTAATTATACTATTTCATATTTCTTTTGTATTAGTTATGATCGTGAAGATGCTTCATCGGTCAGGCAGCAGAACATGGCAGCACACAGGCATAATGAAATTCGTCAGAACTGATGACTCAGACACTCAACCACCGCAGATAGAGGAGCACCCCCCTCCCCCACACACACACACTTACCCCGACGCCCACCCCAGCGCCACACTGGGACCAGCAGCAGCCGAATAGCATGCGACGTATACTTTATAGATAGCAGCTCTGACAAGTAATGGGGCTGTCACACTACGACGCTTCTCACCGGCGACCCGTCGACGTGTCCCCGTTTTTGGGAAAAGTCGGGAGACGTCGAGAAACGCTGGGCGCGCGTTATGCGCGCGTCGGTACACGTCGGTACACTATTTTTGACGTTGACGGTCGGCGGACAACGTCGGCACGCGTTATTGGTCGCTCACTGTTTTAAGCGTGTCAAAAAACCACGACGACCGACAACGCGCGGGTTCCAATATTATGGCGACGTCAGAAGGACGTCGCCATCGCTGGAATAACGTCATGGGATCGCTAGGCAGAAGCCGCGCGCGCGGGAGGGTCGTCTCCACACATTGCGCAAAATGGTTGCTTTGTTGTTTTACGTCCTACCAACATCTAAGGTCATATGAGCACGTCGCGCCAAACTTTTTTTTTTTTTTCCCCCACTCGTCGACCCACGTTGGCCGCGCGCGAATAACGCGCCGTGCTGACGCCAAACCTTTTCTCCAAACCGCCGAAAAGTTGGACGTTTCTCGACGCGTAGAAGTTATTTTGCGCGCTGGCGGCACGCCGGCGAGAAGCGTCGTAGTGTGACAGGCCCATTAGACTGCCTGGTGTTGGTTTGGTAATGGTGGTAATGGTGATAGTGGTGCTAGTAGTAGTAGTTGTGGTGGTGGTAGTGGCGGTAGTGGTAGTGGTGGTGGTGGTGGTAGTAGTAGTAGTAGTAAAAAAAGTGTAGTGGTATGGTAGTGGTAGTGGTAGTGGTAGTTAGTGGTAGGTGTAGTATAAAGTGTAAGGTAGTAGAGTAGTAGTAGTAGTAGTAGTTAGTAGTAGAGTTATAGTGTATAGTAGAGATAGTAGAGGTAGTAGTATCTGTAGTATAGTATAGTAAAGTAGTAGTAGTAGTAGTAGTAGTAGTAGTAGTAGTAGTAGTAGTAGTAGTAGTAGTAGTAGTTAGTTAGTAGTAGTAGTAGTAGTAGTAGTAGTAGTAGTAGTAGTAGTAGTAGTAGTAGTAGTAGTAGTAGTAGTAGTGTCGGTAGTGGTGGTCGTAGTGGTGTTGGTGGTGGTGGTAGTGGTAGTGGTGGTGGTAGTAGTAGTGGTAGTAGTTTGTTTGTTTTTTACGCCCTAGCAACATCTAAGGTCATATCAGGACTGGTACCCACTTGTGACAGTGCGCACTCATGGCGACTTTATAGTGCTGCTCCACTGAGATACCAGGCCGCCAGCACCATGACCTGATATCCCACTCAGTCACATTATCCTGACACTGAGCCAACCAGTCCTTGCCCTATCCTAATACTGCCGAGCGCTAGGCTAGGAAGCAGCAAGTATCAATATTTAAGTAATTTGTTTGACTCGACCAGGGTTCGAACCCACGTTCCATTGTTTACCAACACGGGAGACGGACGCTCTAACTCATTCGGCCATCCCGGCTGGTGGTGGTGGTAGTAGTAGTGGTAGTAGTAGTGGTGGTAGTTGTAGTGGTGGGTAGTAGTAGTGGTGGTGGTAGTAGTAGCAGCAGCAGCAGCAGCAGCAGCAGCAGCAGCAGCAGCAGCAGAAGCAGTATTTTTTTGTTATCATTGTTAATACATTCACCCTTACACAGAATACACTGACGAAATAGCTGTGAACAGCTCGTTGCAGTAAAATGTGTAAATGTGACTACTAGAAAAGATCCACCATTGCCCAGTGATCGTCGATTCATTGTTACTATTGTAGTAGTCTGCAGTGACATATCACGCAAGGAGCCGCATAGACAGGTAGACGTGGGTAGGTTCAAGGCATCAGGGCGCCTAAGTAGTAGATGGTTAGCACGGTAGCCCCAAAAGAGCAAGAAGTGTGGGTTCGAATCCTGCTCAAGGCACAATATTTCTCATTTCCGTCACTCGCATGATATTTTCGAGAGTTTGACATGAGTGAATGATGAAATGTTACCGAATGTATTGGGTATCAATACAAGAATGAGTGTTTCTGAGTGTGAAGTTCATTCAAAGTCTCCCGACCCGCATCTTCACTCAACCCCATAAGCCCGAGGGTCATGATAAATTGCCTATAAAATAAATACCCCTTCAACAGCAACAACGGGACATCAAGAACGAGGCATCTGGCGAAAACCACTCGCCCATTAAATATTACATCTTTGGTGGTCTCATTTACAAGGAGTTTACTGATCAAATGAACTAAATGAATAATATAAAATTTATAAAATAATAGATTGTGCGGACCATGTGACTTGCTGAAACAGCAACTTGATGAGACTGACTTGAGACTGGGCAACTTGATGAGACTATGCTAATTGAACCATGACTGTGAAAAAATATAAAATAATAGATTGTGCGGAAAATGTAACTTGATGAGACAGCAACTTGATGAGACTGACTTGACGAAACTGACTTGAGACTGGGCAACTTGATGAGGCTATGCTAATTGAGCCATGACTGAATTTCTCGGAATGTGGTATATCGTGGTGCGTTGTGTTGCGTGCAACATGTTATGCTGTATTGCATTGCGGCCATGGTGTGTTGCACCACATTGCATTGTGGCTCAGCTGTGGTGTATTGTGCTGCGTTGCATTGCAGTATGGCTGCAGTGTGTTGTGCTGCATTGCAGCACAACTGCAGTGTTGTGCTGTATTGCAGCACAACTGCATTGTGTTGCACTCCATTCCATTGCAGCATGGCTGCAGTGTGTTGTGCTGGTTTGTGTTGCGGCTGCAGTATTGCACTGTATTGCACTGCATTGCATTGCACTGCATTGCATTGTGGCTGCATTGCATTGCGGCTGCAGTGTTGTGCTGTGTTGCATTGCATTGCGGTGTGAGGATGTTGATAGTTAGTTAGTTTGTTGTTGTTTTACGTCCTAGCAACATCTAAGGTCATATCAGGACGGGAGGATGTTGATGACGACTTGTTAGTATGTGGGGGCGAACCTCAAGTAAGCCGGGTTGGCAGGGCGATGGCCTAGTCTCACAGAAATGAGGCATTCTCCTTGTTGAGTAAAGTTTACGCTTCATTTCCGTTGATTACTGCATAGCGCGGGCCCAAGCAGTCCACACATGTGTGTAGCAAAGGCAGACACGCGTTATCAAACAGCACATCTACCCCCTAACACTCACACACAATACTACACGCTTTTACACTCCAATTAAAGAAACCAACATGTAACATGTATTCCTTAGGCCCAAAGTCAAAGATGATTACAAATGTACCTATATTTGAGTATTACTAGACTTACTTGTAAGTTGAAGTATTACTAAGATTCTTACAAATCTACAAATACGAAGGTAAGGATCAGGGGAGAGGATAAGCTCGTGCATGTCCGGCAGTAGCCTCAGTTTTCGTAGTTGGAGGGAACAAAAAAACTATCCCCCTTATCCCATCACCCTGTTCACATAGCCTTATTTGATATTTATACTCGATTATTCACGGTTCTATTTCTTTAACAAAGCGTGGGTGGGCGGGCCCCTGATCCATACCTTCGTATTCGTAGATTCATAGATTCATAGATCCGTAAGAATCTTAGTAATACTTCAACTTACAAGAAAGCCTAGTAATCCTAAAATATTCTTACTTTATCTTCCGAACAGCAGAAGTTAAGTATCCGGGGAGAGTCTTCGTAGCTTGGTTTTTTGCTTTCCGACGTCTCATCCTTTTACTTTCTTCCTCTCACTTCTCCTCTATAACACCATCTAATCTTCTGCCTTTTGACTTTTTAAAACCCATTTAACTCATTTCATGTGTTTATGAAGTGTGATAATTATTGACTTCCATTTAACATACTTATTCAAACCTTCTCGGTGTATCACACCAATTTATTTTAAAAAGCCACACCGTCATACCTTTTGCTCCCCTCTGTAACTTTTCTTAGAAATGTATTTTCTCTTACAGTTTTATCATTTTTATAACCACTCTTATCATAATTAGTTATTCACATTTTGTATTTTACTGTCTTTCCAATATCAGTCTCTGTACTTCGGCCTGAACTTCTAACGATTTGTGATAGAACCGGGCAAAACTCGCACTGTCCCGCCATGACGCATTCCTCATTATGGCGTTTAGGCTAGCTCCCAGAGCTTTAGCTGAGGACGCTGAAGCCCCTCGTGTGCTGTGTCTTGTATTTTGACGTATCAATTCCCGAGAGTTCTAACACACTCAAAGTCCATCTTGCCAAAGTGGCTCTCGATATAGGTCCATGTGGTCCAATGTAGGACTGCAACTGGGTAGAGTATTGCCTTACTTTCAACGTTCTTGTCAAATACATTTTCAAAGCTCATAACCACACACAATTTGTGATTTTCTTTATATTCATAAAACCTTATGGCATCCAGCGGTTGCCCCAGCTGGTTATGCTTTAACGGACAGTTCATTTTGAATACAATTGAATCCTCTTCTATCCTCATCCTATCAGTAGATAGGTTGAGGATAGTTTGTCCCCTCTGAGAGGACACCAGTAATAAAAACATTGTTACCTTATAAGACAATAGCTTTAAACTCATTGCAGCATTGCATCCTAGTTTTTCTATCCAATTTAGGACAACCTGCACCTTCCAAAAACTGTCATATCTAGTCGCTGCTTGTGGCAACTTTTGCAGAACCACCTCACTATGTAGTGTTCACCTACTGTAGTTCCATCTATCCTTCTGGGCAAGATCAAGCTCAGTGCACATTTGGCTGCATTAATTGCCCCATATCCTCCTCCACTCTCAAAATAAGTTCTCAAATACTTAATTATTCCTGCCAACAGGGGTGGTTTATAACGATAACATTATTTTCTAGGGCCCAAAGGGCCCATCTATTTATATAAGTTCTGTAGTTCTTTCTTGTTGACAATCTCCACGAATGACCAAAATACTGTAATGACTTCCTATCAAAGTTGTACCCTTCAAACGTTTGACCTAGAAGCGGTAGGCCGTTAACCTTGACGTTGTTAGACCGAGCAACGCTGTGTCGGTTTTCTGGTTGCCGACTCCATAGAGGTTCTGCTCCAATTTTTGGAACTCGATTCTATCCCTGGCTTCTCCTTGTAGCAACGGATGCCATGGTTGTGCAGCCCAATGAGGAGCCACCACTGTTTTGCTTGCCCCGTCCCTTTGGATCTTCTGTATCACCCTGGGGAGGACACTGTAAGGTGGGAAACAATAAACGTATATATTTGACCAGCTCAGTGAGTAGCCTCTGTTCTCCAATTATCTGGCTCTGGTTCCCAGCACACATATTTGTCTGTTTTCCTATTTAAACGTGATGCAAACATGTCCACCTCTGGTATTCACCACTGGTCACAGATAGCTTTGAAAATCTGTGGATTTAATTCCCATTTGAGATGGTTCTCTTTTGTTTTGTTTGTTTCTTGTTGTTTTACGTCCTAGCAACATCTAAGGTCATATCAGGACAGGCTTTTTCTCTTTTGAAACGGTTGTTTCTAACGGCTTTGGTTTTGCTGGAGCTTTAAACCCGCTGAACGGCGAGGCTGTGACTTGCTTTGTTGTTGTGGTGGGCTGAATAGATCTAGTTTCACTTTAGCGCCCTGCTTTGATGACTTTTTCTCAAAATTTGCCTTCAAAACCGCTAATTGGTCCACCATGTTCACAGAAGTTATCGACTCAAAATTACTGTCGTCTTCATTGTCACCGTAAATATCCTCCTGGGGTACGTCTTCCTCGTCATTGTAATCCCAAATGTCCCGACACGCACTGCCTTGCTGACCTACATATGTCTCCTGTCCCACGTCACCGCGATGACCCACATACATCTCCTCGCCTCCATCTTGGCTATCTCTCCATAACTTTGACTCCTCTTTCAGGCACTCTACTTCCGCCTTTTCCTTCTTTGATTCCTCGCTCATCTCTAACAGTTCTTGGTACATCTTTTTAAATTCATCCATCTCAGAAGCCTGAGCCTAACACTATGCCACATGCGTTTGGCTTGCTTAACCTACATGTCACTTTCCCACACTATTTTGGCATCACATCGCCCTCGATCATTTTCTTTCTTTTTGCTTTTGTACGTGCTTCCAGCACCTCAGAATCTTTTTCACTCAACCCTTGAGTGCTTGACAATTGATTCTGGGTTCATCCGTAGACATCATTCATGTCATTAATTTTCATCACACCACCCGGCTTGTGCTTCAATATAGCGCCCACACTGCTTACTCGCCTCGGTTAGATTCAGCTTTGGCGTTCGGCCGAGTGTGTGCTCAGGGCACACACACTCGCAGTCAGTACGATCTGTACCGACAGCATTAGAATCGTATAAGTTCACAGAGAAACTTTCAGCAAAGTATAAGTATGCACAGTATGTCATTTTTGTACCAATAATTTGTACCAATCTGCCTCTATTTAGTCAAAAACTTACCTTTACAATGTTCCTCCTCAACTCGCTGTTGCTTCCTCTGCTGCAAAGTTGCATACTAAGGCTACCTCCGGACATGCACAAGCTTGTCCTCTCCCCGGATACTTAACTTCCGGTGTTTGGAAGAACTTAAGAACTTAAAATACATAAGGCCATTAAAAGTTGTATATGGTCACTGGTTGTCTGTTTTTGCAACATTTTTTCAGATAAATATATTAGACTGATTATAATCTTTGCTTTTAGTTGGTGCAACTGGGTGGGAAAGGTCTATTAAATGCAAACAAGGGTCTACCAGACAAAAGCGTGGGATATGAGTAGCTGTTCCATCGATCTGTATGACATGGCAAGCAACTCAGTGTTAAATTACAGCAACTTTTAAAACACCCCCATCCTCCTTATACGTCCCACATCCACTGGCTCCATATGCCTTGTCCTCATCTGTATGCCGCAGACTTTTCATCAACCCCCACTCCATCTGCCTCCAGTCCCATACCCGCTGCGCTGTCTATACCATACGCCACCCACATTTTTTGCAGGCATTGAATAAGTTCCACCGACAATCATATCATTAGCTTCTGATAAACGTACTACATATCAGTGGCGATTGCATGGGTGTTCGAGCATCGTCGTTACATGTATGGATATTTGTATAGAAGTTTGCTTGATTTTAAAATTCAGAAAATTCAGAAACACTTAAGGAGCGTGTGTAGGGATTAGTTAGTAAATTCGGTGGTATAATTATTACATCCATATCATGTAAGTTGTATATGTCACAAAGTGGAGAGCAATAAAGTGGCATGGAGGGGAGTGGGGTGGAGGGACGGAGGGGAGGGGAGGGGAAGGGAAGAGAAAGGTGGGGAGGTATGCGGAGGGGCGGGGATGGGAGAAAAGGAGAGGGGAAGGGAAGGGAAGGGGAAGGGGAAGGGGAAGGGGAAGGGGAAGGGGAAGGGGAAGGGGAAGGGGAAGGGGAAGGGGGAGGGGGAGGGGGAGGGAATGGGGGGAGAGGTCAGGGGAGGGAAAAGAGCAGGGCAGGGCAGAGTAGGGCGCGGGGCGAGATAGAAGAGGAAAAAAGGAGAGGGAGAGAGGTGGAGAAGTTGATTGACCGTCTTTATGTTCGACAGTGAATGCCATATATGGTCAATGTCCGGGGTAGTAGAAATCAATTCCAGGAGGTATGGGTGTCTGGCGGGGTAGATAGAGGTTAGGGAAACAATGGTCGGTTATACTATAGCGCATGCGCGGGAAAAATGAAGAAAATGAGAAAGTGGCACATACTTGGCATATCACCAGTAAGTGACTCAACTCGACGTAATAACAGTATACGGCATACTACAACATTGTAATGGTTTATATATAGCAAACACCTGCTTGATATATTAAACAACAATAGCGCACTACAAATATGAGGCATGTACAAGCTATACACGTGATGGATGTACTGCTGCTGATTAGGTATTAGTACTATTAGTATTACAAGTAGTTGTCACACATGTATAGCATACTCATGGTTATGTGTCGTCATACATATATCGATTCTTACGACTATAATTCGCAGACTATTGTTGTTATATATCTAATTCATGTAATGAAATTATGTCAGATTATACGGATTGTGGATGGAAGATAATGTAGTCTGCACTGACCTATCAGGCGTGGATAGTGTAATGGTTTGGGCAGTAACATATATATATATATATATATATATATATATATATATATTTTAATGTTTATATATATATATATGCATATATACCTACATAAAAGCTTAATCAAACCAGATAGTTGATACCAGCAAAGAACACTAGTAAAATAACACTTTCTAACACTCATGAGCTATATATGGGAAACACTGATCCCAACAAAGGATATATACTCTACAAGAGTGGGCGCTTGAATGTGAGGTCGGGACCTGAAAGTTTGTCGATCAGGAGATTTAGGTTTTGGGCCTACTTCTAATGCTGAATCAGACCCACAATGTGAATCCATCACTGCCCTCCACCGACATCAGTCACTGCAATGCCGTGTTTACTAACAAATCAGATGGGGTGTCTGAATGAGTTGAGCATCCACTGTCGTAGAACATTGACTGGGTCAGATTAATCCTGGCAATCACATTGAAATGCTGGACATCAAAGGAACAAATTTGATTAAATTGCCCTAGTAAGTACAAATATGTAGAAATAAATGTTTAATGAGGTCAGCACTGTCCGTTTAACTACATGATGTCATCACTGTCCATTTAAGATAAATAGCATCAAATCTAGGTACGTTTTTTTTAGTGTTTTTTTTGGGGGGGGGGCCATTAGTTGCTTAAGCAGGGGAAATTTCAGTCATAGACGACTGGTCTTCCTCATTCCACTGCTGGCCTACACTTTTACCGACCCAAGGGATTTTGAACTTCCCACACCACATAGACATGGTATGAGAGTAACCGGCCTTTGATGACGCTGTAAGTTATACACAGCGGTGGAAATCCAAATTGGCAGAGCTGGGGGCACGGGGAATCGAACCGTCGACACTCAGATTAGGAGTCTGAACTAGAAAAAAGTCAGACACTCTAACCACTCCGCCAGATATCATCGGAATATGCAGCTTTAACCTGGTAACATGTGGAAATAAGACTAACAATATGACAGTGTCTCAGCATAATGTCTAACACTAAGAGTAAAAGTGTCTTAATACTAACATAATATTACTAGCAGTGGTGTGGACAATAGGACAGAAGGGCATAGCAGGGAAGTAAATTTACTCAGGCATTATGTGCCAAGAGAACCTTGTAAATCGACTGTGCATAGTAAAGGGACATGACTGTGTACATTACCAGTGCACCGTGCTGCTTGTTTCACTCGTCAGGATGTACATCAGGTGAGCTGCAACATCACTGGCACACTGCACCGACATACACTGCAACATCACTGGCACACTGCACGGCCTTAAACTGCAACATCACTGGCACACTGCACCGACATACACTGCAACATCACTGGCACACTGCACGGCCATACACTGGAAGATCACCAGGACACTGCACGGTCAGACACTGGGAGATCACTGGCACACTGCACGGTCATACACTGCAAGATCACTGGAACACTGCACGACCATATACTGCAAGATCATCAGCACACTGCTCGCTCATTTACTGTAAGATCACTGGCATGCTGCATGGTCATACACGGCAAGATCACTGTCACAATGCAATGTCATACGCTACAATTTCACTGGCACAAGGCATGGCCATACACTGCAATTTCACTAGAATACTGCACGGCCATACACTGCAAGATCACTGGCACACTGCATGATCACTGGCACACTGCATGGTCATACACTGCAAGATCACTGGCACACTGCATGGTCTTATACGGCAAGATCACTGGCACATTGCATGGTCATACACTGCAAGATCACTGGCACACTGCATGGCCTTATACTGCAAGATCACTGGTACAATGCATGGTCATACACTACAAGTTCACTGGCAAAAGGCATGGCCATACACTGCAATTTCACTAGCACACTGCATGGCCAAACCTAGATAAAAGATTCACCCGCTACCTGTAGTACACAGGTGAATGACAACGTAGTGTAAATACGAGCGAAAATAGCTTTAGTATGGGACATGAACTAGAAACTGTGGTTCCAGGATCAAATGGCTACATACATCAGCACAGAGTTGGTGAAATTGGAGAGAATGCAAAAAGACAAGATGGCGGCCGCAGAACGCCGTCGATTTCACTTTTAAATTAGATATTATATTATATTTTTCAACTCAAAGGTATCGGGCTATCAATAAGACATATGTAAAAAATAAATGTTGCTTCTTAGATTGTGAAATTAGGCTCTCAATTCATTGACCCGTTTTTTCGACAGCTTTTACATAGGGTTGGTTTGCACCCCTACTACAGCAGTACGGGGTGAATCTTGTATCTAGGCCAAACACTGCAATATCACTGGCACACTGCATGGCCAAACACTGCAATATCACCCCCACACTGAACGGCCAGACACAGTCTCCGTATTGCTGACATTGCCAACATAAACAGCACACCTACGCAAATTATTTAAAGCCGACTGCAAGCACAACGTGATAATCCCCGTTGTAAACTGCAATAGTCAGCGGGGGAGGGGGCGGGGGGAGGGGGGAGGGCAGGTGGGCGGTGCCAATCAGCCTTTCTCACTAGCCGGCACACACCATGTCTCAGGGGCCGGCAAACCGGTGTCGAGTTCCCGGAAGTAAATACCCGCCACGTGACACCTGCCGCTGAGTTGATATATTGAGAGATTATACCCTCTCCTCCTCACTTGTGTGTGTGTGTGGGGGGGGGGGTCTGTCTGTCTGTCTGTCTGTCTGTCTGTCTGTCTGTCTGTCTGTCTGTCTGTCTGTCTGTCTGTCTGTCTGTGTCTGTGTGCATGCTTGTTTTATGCCATATCGGCAACAAGGATCTGGTAGTCTGATAACACCCTCATGTGTGTCTGTCCCGAGGTCTGGGCAGTCGGTACACTTTCATGTATGTCTGTGCCCATGGGGTCTGCTAGTCCGATAACACTTTTCATGTGTGTGCTGATAGGTCTGGTAGTCCGATAACACATTCCATGTGCTGAGTCTGATAATATTTTCCATGTGTGTGCTGATGGGTCTGGCAGTTCGATAACACTTTCTTGTGTGTGCTGATGGGTCTGACAGTCCGATAACACATTCCATGTGCTGAGTCTGATAATACTTTCCATACGTATGCTGATGAGTCTGGTAGTCCAATAACACATTCCATGTGCTGATAGTTTGATAACACCTTCGATATGTGTGCTGATGGGTCTGGTAGTCCAATAACACTTTCCATGTGTGTGATGATGGGTCTGACAGCCCGATAACACTTTCCATGTGCACTTTCCGTGTGTGTGTGTGCCCAAGGGTTTGGTGGTCCTAGAACACTTTCCAAGACTGCGGGCTGGGAGAGCTTTATTTGACTTCCAGATCCGAGGGCACACATACACGTATGAGGGGTGATACACATATAAAGTGTTCTGTGAATATACTTATCACAGTCACATCTTCACAGGTTTAAAACTCCGCACAGTATGAAACACAAAGCAAGACAACATAACACAAATGGGAGTAAATTAACAAAATGCACAAGTCGAGCACATCCCAAGGGGGAAAAGGCAGAACGTATACCCCCCCCCCCCCGAACATCTAACTACATCGCAAGGTGCTCGTCAACTTGTGGAACAAATGTGGTGGAACTAATCAAAATCCCCAGCGACCACATTAATCAGCTAGATACATCAACCCATTATTAGCAGAGTTCCCAATTGGAAATTTTATCTGGGAGTCGGTGACTTAGGGGGTGGGTCTTTTTTCTCCCTTCTACTGCTCTTGAAACATGAAGCTGAGAGACATTAAGACCGACTCATGGACATCACTCTCACAGCAGAGAGCTAAATGGAGAGCGGCAGTCAAGTAATGAAAGCAGTCTTTGTCACATCGCGACCGACAGCATGATGATGATGATGATGATGATTGCTCTTCCAAGTTCCAGCCTATAATGTACATTATAATATATATATTTTTATTACTGATGCATCACCGAGACTGTTCTTTAAGTCAAAGTGTGTCAAATATGTGGTTTTACGCGTATTTGACCCCAGCTCCCGCCTGATCGAGAGTCCTGCATTAACGGATCACCATTCCACTTCCAGACTGTCCTCTGCTGTTCTTCCTACAGCACTCGGGAGGTGACTCATATCGTTAACAATTGAATTTGAATTCAGCACCGAAGGATACAGGTGCCATTCCTCATCCTTTTATGACCGGATGCTGTGGCCTAATCTGTAGAGCGCGGAAGGTCGGGAGTTCGAATCCCGGCCGAGTTAAACCAATGACTTACAAAATTGATACTTGTCGCTACTTAGCCTGGCGCTATGCATTAATAGGATAGGCAAGGACTGGTTTGTACAGTGTCAGGATAATGCGACTGTGTGGGATATCAGGTCACAGTACCGGTGGCCTGGTCTCCCAATGGGGCAGCACTATTAAGTCACCATGAGTGCACACTTTCATGTGCATACTTTCAAAAGTTGATACCCGTACTGATATGACCTTAGATGTTGCTAGGATATAAAATAACAAACAACATTCTTGTATGATACCCGCACTATCCACAATTCAGTAGGTATGTAGGCCTTTTACATATGTAACCAACCAATTATTCGACATAATCCTAAGCTTGTTGAGATAATAGTATTTAATACCAGGCTTTTGCAGCCTTCAGGCATTTGTTTAAAACAAAACGCCACGAGAATCGATTCATTAACATGACACTGATGTATTGTATTGAGAGTGGGTAGAAAACAGTTGCATATAGGCACCGACCAAGATGATATCTAACTAAATTGTCCTAACTGAGATGGTTGAAAGTTTGCAAACTTCATCCGGTCCAGGGCAATGACTCCTTGAGCTATGGAGGAACTATGCCCGTCTTGTATCAAAGGACCACGTTTTAACACCGGCGGTTTAAGGCCGCCATGGGCTAGAATATTTGTCTCCCCTTTTCAGTTGTAGTCGAGTATATATTTTTTTCTCCCCCTTTCTGATTCTCCCCCCCCCCGCTCTCCTCCGCCCCCCCCCCCGCCCCCCACACAAACGTGAATAAGGATGTACCACTCCCTGTTGAATTGACCCCCCCCCCCCCCGCCCCTGCCCGACCCCGCGCGCTCCTGGCCGGCTGCAGTGCTTGTTAGTAGTCTGGGGAGATGGGAGCCAGTGTCTGGCGCCGGGACCTTGTGTGACAGTCGCCTGTACACCCCCCCCCCCCCACACACACACACACACCCATCCCCCAATCACACAAGGCCAGCCTCCATTCACACGACACATACAACGCCTGCATACTTCCCAGTCCTCCAGCTCCCATTCACACACCATCTACACACTTCCCAGCCAGTCACACACCACCTGCAAATCCCCCTCCCCTAGCCTCATTCACACACCACCTGCAAATCCCCCTCCCCTAGCCTCAGTCACACACCACCTGCAAATCCCCCTCCACTAGCCCCAGTCACACACCACCTGCAAATCCCCCTCCCCTAGCCTCATTCACACACCACCTGCAAATTCCCCTCCCCTAGCCTTATTCACACACCACCTGCAAATCCCCCTCCCCTCAGCCCCATTCACAACCACCTGCAAATCCCCACCCATAGCCTCATTCACACACCACCTGCCAATCCCCTCACCTTGCTCCATTCACACACCACGTGCAAATCCCCCTCCCCTAGCCCCATTCACACAACCACCTGCAAATCCCCCTTCCCCCTAGCTCATTCACAAACCACCTGCAAATCCCCCTCCCCTAGCCACATGCACACAACCACCTGCAAATCCCCCTCCCCTAGCCTCATTCAAAACCTGAAATCCCCCTCCCTAGCCCCATTCACACACCACCTGCAAATCCCCCTCCCCTAGCCTCATTAACACACAACAGCAAATCCCCCTCCCCTAGCCCCATTCGACACACCAACTTCAAATCCCCTCCCCTAGCCTCACTCACACACCACCTGCAAATACCCTCCCTAGCACCTATCACACACCACCTGCAAATCCCCCTCCCCTAGCCTCATTCACACACCCACTGCAAATCCCCCACCTGGCCCCTTTCACACACCCCTGCAAATCCCCGCCCCTAGCCTCATTCACACACCACCTGCAAAAATCCCCCCCTAGCCTCTTCACACACAACCCGGTTAATTCCTACAGACCTTCCATTCCCCCCATTCACCACAGCACTTACTCCCCCCCCCCTGAATGACCCCTTGCCCACACCCAGACTCCATTCCTCCAACCTCCATTCACACAGCCCTGCTGCGTGTCGACATGGCTGCGTGACGTGAATACTGCCGTCCCAATTATACACGGCATCCTCACATCTAGTTTGTCAGTCTGAACATTTCAATAAATGCTCGGGCATATCATTCTGCCTCTTTTGTAATTGAGTAAAACATCGGATGCCTAATGTGTCAGACTACGAAGTTCTGTCAGAACAGTGTGTATGACAATGCATACTGGCTCTGTCAGTGTTGCTGACCCTTGTGAGAATGCGGGTAAACAAATCATTGCACATCCAAGTCATCTGTATGAAAGTTGCACAATCGGGGATGGTTTTGAGTTTCTCCTTTATTTTTAGATAAATATATTAGGTTGATCATTATAATCTACTTTACTTTTAGTTTGAAGTAATTTATATTTTAAGGCGTTAACTTTGTGTAGAAATTTAAGCAAAAACAGGCCAAATTAAATTTGGTGTGAATGCAATAATGCTGGACGATATATACTTCAATAGTGACAGATTCAATTAATTAATATCCCTTCTTCTATATAGTGTTTTTGTTGATAAAATTCCATTTTTTCATGTGACTATGCCGCTTTAAGAACATGATAGATTAATTCCTTTATCATATCCGTATATAGTGGCTGCTGCATAGTCAGGCATCTACTAGTGTGAACGTTTATCATATCGATTCCAACCATAGATACAATAATAACCACTAATAGTAACACTGTAACAGGACCGGCTCACACATTACAACCAATGAATAAATTGGATGAATCGCAATATTGTCTGAAATTATTTCTCATATATCACGATGCATCTAGATAGGTAATCATTGTTTATTCCGACCTTATTATCAATGCATATGAATACCTGCCATTTAACACAGCAAAGATAATTATGTAAAATATATGTATGTGTGGTTGGTTGGTTGTTGGAGTTTTACGTCCTGGAAACATCTAAGATCATGACGGGTACCGACTTGTGACAGTGCGCACTCATGGCGACTTTATAGCGCTGCTCCACTGGGAGACCAGACGGCCAGCACCATGACTCAATATCCTACTGTTACATTAATAATATATGATAATCCTGACACTGAGCCAACCATATCCTAATAATTAATGCCGAGCGCCAGGTTAGGAAGCGACAAGTATCAATTTTTAAATGTATGTATGTATGTATGTATGTATGTATGTATGTATGTATGTATGTATGTATGTATGTATGTATGTATGTATGCATGCATGCATGCATGCATGCATGCATGCACGCACGCACGCATGTATGTATGTATGTATGTATGTATGTATGTATGTATGTATGTATGTATGTATGTATGTATGTATGTATGTACGTATGTATGTGTTTAAAAAACAGTAATTTGTTCACCGAATAATCATTTATTCGAGGAAATCAAATAATTTAACAAAATAAAAGATTGTTAAAGGTGACCGTTTGATATCGATAGACACAATATAACAGACAATAATAAAAAGAAAAACCTAGTTAGATCTCAGATATCCATTCTTTGAGATACATACCATGAAATGGAAAGTAAGTTAGACATTATTCCATCTGAAATATGTGGTCATTTTAATATTAATTTTAGAAAGAGAAAGATTTAAAGAGATACCTCGAAAGTGCAGTTCTGCTGTAATGACCAAATCTAATTTTTGTTTCGTGGTGACACCCGAAAGGTCGATTATAAAGAATTGTCTATATAAAGAATACAGAATAACTCAATAATCATCACTGATCTGAAGGCACCTTTCTATGAAGGTTATCCGCTCCACTGGAAATACTCCGACTTCACAATGCAAGTAATCCCCGATCAATATTGATTCGTCATCGCCAAAACACGTGTGAATTTCGTTTATTATTTAAACATGGCAAAAACCATACCGTAGACTTGCCAACACTTCATTTGAAGGCAAAAAAAGAATAGATTGTGTGGAAATCCAGTAGTCTATATTATATTACATACCTTTATCAGCATTGTGTTTAATTTCAAATGTCTTCAAGCACAGTATAGTCACTGATAGGGACACACGCACAGGGAAAACAACAATAAAAGGAAATTATATTGTTATACATATAATAATCTTTAGTAATAATCTTTACTAATGACAAATTTATATAACCAATTTGAAGAATGACTAAGGCATCATTGATAATTTGTCTTAAAAACCTATCCTGTATAATAACTAGATAAACAATAGGGAATAAATATTTGCATTTAGGAAAAAATAGAAATATGTGATTTCACGGAATGCTAAAAATTACTAATGGAATGGCAAAATGAGCACCTAAAATCACAATGATTCTGTGGAAATCAGAATGGTTGGGGTGGGGAATGCATGCCGAGAGAAAATGACGATTCCCACTGTATATTATAGTGGGTAGTCTGCATACATTGGCCTCATAGATCAGGCATAATGATATGTATATTCCGAGTTACTATCCACTGGTGACTGAGGAAGGACTGAAGTTGCGACCCAGCATGTTCACTCAGTCTGCATACATTGGCCTCATAGATCAGGCATAACGATATGTATATTCCGAGTTACTATCCGCTGATGACTGAGGAAGGACTGAAGTTGCGACCCAGCATGTTCACTCAGTCTGCATACATTGGCCTCATAGATCAGGCATAACGATATGTATATTCCGAGTTACTATCCGCTGGTGACTGAGGAAGGACTGAAGTTGCGACCCAGCATGTTCACTCAGTCTGCATACATTGGCCTCATAGATCAGGCATAACGATATGTATATTCCGAGTTACTATCCGCTGGTGACTGAGGAAGGACTGAAGCTGTGACTCAGCATGTTCACTTAGTCTGTATACATTTGCCTCATAGATCAGGCATAATGATATGTATATTCCGAGTTACTATCCGCTGATGACTGAGGAAGGACTGAATCTGCGACTCAGCATGTTCACTCAGTCTGCATACATTGGCCTCATAGATCAGGCATAACGATATGTATATTCCGAGTTACTATCCGCTGGTGACTGAGGAAGGACTGAAGCTGTGACTCAGCATGTTCACTTAGTCTGTATACATTTGCCTCATAGATCAGGCATAATGATATGTATATTCCGAGTTACTATCCGCTGATGACTGAGGAAGGACTGAAGCTGCGACTCAGCATGTTCACTCAGTCTGCATACATTTGCCTCATAGATCAGGCATAATGATATGTATATTCCGAGTTACTATCCGCTGGTGACTGAGGAAGGACTGAAGCTGGGACCCAGCATGTTCACTCAGTCTGCATACATTGGCCTCATAGATCAGGCATAATGATATGTATATTCCGAGTTACTATCCGCTGGTGACTGAGGAAGGACTGAAGCTGCGACCCAGCATGTTCACTCAGTCTGCATACATTGGCCTCATAGATCAGGCATAACGTTATGTATATTCGAGTTACTCTCCGTGGTGACTGAGGAAGGACTGAAGTTGCGACCCAGCATGTTCACTCAGTCTGCATACATTGGCCTATAGATCAGGCATAACGTTAGTATATTCCGAGTTACTATCCGCTGGTGACTGAGGAAGGACTGAAGCTGCGACCCAGCATGTTCACCAGTCTGCATACATTGCCTCATAGATCAGGCATAACGATATGTATATTCCGAGTTACTCTCCGCTGGTGACTGAGGAAGGACTGAAGTTGCGACCCAGCATGTTCACTCAGTCTGCATACATTGGCCTCATAGATCAGGCATAACGTTATGTATATTCCGAGTTACTATCCGCTGGTGACTGAGGAAGGACTGAAGCTGCGACCCAGCATGTTCACTCAACCGGAAGTGGGGCGAATCTGTGTCCATCGTTTATCTATCACTAATAATACCCCTTTTTGAAGTCGTTTTGAACTGATAAACACATGATTCCTGACGACCAAATTGAGTGGGTTTTTTCCCTACATTTGTTTTTGAATTTGGTTGCAGTGAAATCACACTAACTATTCTATATATATTACAGTTAAACTAGACTTACCTGTAAGTTGAAGTATTACATAGATTCTTACGAATCTATCGAATACAAAGACAATGATCAGGGGAGAGGGATATAAATAGACTGCGCTTGTCGATCCCACTCAGCATTCGTAGTATGAGGAATAATAACTAATCTAACTAACCCCTTACTGCCCCCCTTTCCCCACAACCATAGGTCTGATCTTTTTTCGCTCCCACATAATTAATTTTTTCATTATTTTGATCGAACCCTGTGGCATGGGTGGGTGGGTCTCTGATTATCGTCTTTGTATTTGATACATTCGTAAGAATTTAAGTGATACTTCAACTTACAGCTAAGTCTAGTTTAACTGTAATATTCTTACATCATCTAAAAATATGTAAAGCCAACGCCAGGGGAGCGATTTCGTAGCATTATTATTATTCAGAACCTTTCTTTATCCATTATTATTATTTCTTATTGAATTTTCACTTTCATTTATTTTATTCATTATTATTACTTTTTAAGGTTCTCATTTATAATTCTTAACAATTGAACACACGTCTCGGTATCAAGTATAGATTTCTTTTCTTCTCTTTTTTTAATTACCTCATGTTGTAACAATCTTTTCCCCAATCCAATAGTAACAGTTGAACAATTTATCCACAAATCAACACCCAATCACCATAAATTTAACAAATTTATCTCCTTCTATTGGCTGGTTCCAAAATAGCCCTCTGCGCCTGGCCTGGATCATTTATCATCTTATTATAATATAACGCAAAGGATTTTGCGTCTTTCCATGACGCGTTGCTCATGATAGCATTGAGACTAGCTCCCATTGCTCTAGCAGTCGACGCAGCTGCGCCTCTCGGGATATGTGCCTTATACCTGTCTGTATCAATGCCTGCCAAATTTAACGCAACTGACGTCCAACGTGCCAAAGTGGCTCTTGATTACCTAAAATGGTGAGTGTGCTTAGCAGCATGTAATACTCGCCACCCCAGTATAGCGAGAGGTTGGTGGTGCACCAACTTTGGTATCTCGGGACTGATGTATTGTAAACCGGGTAGACTGGCCGACCACATCGATACGCCACTGTGCCCTGTGATTTACACTTGTTCAAAGGGCAGCCACAGCTACTTCAAAATAACCACAAACCACTATATTAAAAGTGTTAAAAAGCACATGGTGGCCCGAGACATAAAAAGGGCTTCACCATATACGAGCCGTCAGAATGGTGCCCGAGAGGCCGGGCTGACCTAATTACAGCTTCGGCACTTCCGGCGTGGCCAAGTGTGCCACGCATCAGTTGTCAGCTGATTAGACAGATGGAAGCAGACACCATCAGTGTGTGTAGGTGGCTATATATAGTATGCTGCACACCCCGCTGCCGGCGGAACGCAGGCCGTCTAGTCTGCATTCTGTTTGATTGGGAAGTGTGCACTCATGGTGGTTTTATAGTGTTGCTTCATTGGGACACTGTGTTAGGACATATGCTACCGGCAGAATTCCATGATCTCCCCACTCGATCACGTTATCTTGAGTGAACAAGTCCATATCATGCCCTAGTAACGCGACGTAGCGAGCAATCTTTGGTTTGGGGATCAATCCCAACATCTGCCATGCGCGAAGCGGACACTGTAACTACAAGGCCATCCACCTGATCCAGTCTGACAGGCGGGGACAGTCAGATTAGACCTAGACAATACTAGATCGGCCAATATCTCCTAGGGTAAAGCTTGCTTTAGTGGACAGTGGCTAGAGAAGGTGAATGGTTGGTGTGTGTATGTATATGTGTGTGGTGTGGTGTGTAGTGTGTATGGTGTGTGTGGTAGTGAGGGGGGAGGTACACCTACCTAGTTGAGGGAGACTATCGCTGGTATTCATGAATTCCATTCCCGTTCAATAACCCCCCCCCCCTAGTCCCGGACTCCACCCCCATGCCCCACTCCACCCCACCCGGCTCCACTCCACCCCACCCACGCCCCTTCTCCAGCCTGCCACTGCGGACCCAATACAAACACACTGGCACCATAACGCCTCTTACTAAAACTAAGCAAACCAGCACTAAACTAATTTACACAGGTCGCAACCAAAAAAAACCACTATACACATATTATTCAAGGAGGAATGAATGTGAACTAAACATACAGTAGATCGATGATAAGAGACGGTAAGGCGTGGTTTGCACCAAGGTGATAATGCCAACAAGTGTACATCGACTGACTCCTCTCGGCTCTTCACTCCTGGTGCTTGATTCACATTTCCTATCGACACACCGACAATATTTGAACCGAATCAGACAGGCTACTCCCACCAGCTTGGTTAAAGACTGGCATTAAGACTAAGAGATGGTTCACACAACAAACCGTTAGTAAAACAAGCGCCTGTCGCTGAACTACCAAACTCCAATACCAATATCGCCGTTAAAAAAAGCATGCAGCCAATTCGCAACACACCTTCACACCGCGCCCAACAGACGACACAAACAGCCTCACAAGCAATAAACCGCGCCATCCTCCAGGCGGAGGTGGCGGGAGGTTGGTGGTGGGAGGTGGTGGTGGAAGCTCGGTGCCGGAGGTGGTGGCGGGAGCTCGTGGCGGGAGGTGGTGGCGGGAACTCGTGGCGGGAGGTGGTGGCGGGAGCTGGTAACTGGAGCTGGTGGTGGGAGCTGGGTGAGCGATCTGGTAGCGGGAGCTCGGGCCCAGGCCCGGGCTCGGTCTGAGGCTCGGGCCTTGAATCAATGCAAATCGATGACAGGCGAAGCCCAAATCGGGGCGAAATTGGCCAAAGTTAATGGTCGTCGAAATATCGTTTATGGGATTATTCAGAGCGGCACTCTCTGATGTGCACCCGTCTCCGCCTCGGTCCTCTCCCACCCCCATCCCACCACACACACACACCCGCCTCCCCCGCGACGGAGGGCCCCCTCCCTTTCCTCCCCGGGAGGGGGCTTTCTGTCCACACAACAGAGGGCTCCGGAGGTGTCCAGTCTTGAGTTCGTCTCCTGCTCCGCCCACCTTCACCTTCGCCCCACCTGTCTGGCCACCTGCCCTTCCCTCGGCCTGTTCCCACACATCTTTCAGTCCCTTCATACCCACACACCCGCCCTCCTCTCGCCCGTTCCCACACATCTTTCAGTCCATTCATACCCACACACCCGCCCTCCTCTGTGGCCGTTCCCACACATCTTTCAGTCCATTCATACACACACGCCCGCCCTCCTCTCGGCTCGTTCCCATACATCTTTCAGTCCCTTCATACCCACACGCCCGCCCTCCTCTCGGCTCGTTCCCACACATCTTTCAGTCCATTCATACCCACACACCCGCCCTCCTCTCAGCCCATTCCCACACATCTTTCAGTCCCTTCATACCCACACACCCGCCCTCCTCTCGGGCTGTTCCCACACATCTTTCAGTCCCTTCATACCCACACGCCCGCCCTCCTCTCGGCCCGTTCCCATACATCTTTCAGTCCCTTCATACCCACACACCCGCCCTCCTCTCGGCTCGTTCCCACACATTTTTCAGTCCATTCATACCCACACGCCCGCCCTCCTCTCGGCTCGTTCCCACACATCTTTCAGTCCATTCATACGCACATGCACGCCCTCCTCTCGGCCCGTTCCCACACATCTTTCAGTCCCTTCATACCCACACGCCCGCCCTCCTCTCGGCCTGTTCCCACACATCTTTCAGTCCCTTTATACCCACACACCCGCCCTCCTCTCGGCCCGTTCCCACACATCTTTCAGTCCATTCATACCCACACACCCGCCCTCCTTTCGGCCTGTTCCCACACATCTTTCCGTCCCTTCATACACACACACCCGCCCTCCTCTCGGCTCGTTCCCACACATCTTTCAGTCCCTTCATACCCACATGCCCGCCCTCCTCTGTGCCTGTTCCCAAACATCTTTCAGTCCCTTCATACCCACATGCCCGCCCTCCTTTCGGCCCGTTCCCACACATCGTTCAGTCCATTCATACCCACACGCCCAGCCTCCTTTCGGCCCGTTCCCACACATCGTTCAGTCCCTTCACACCCACACGCCCGCCCTCCTCTCGGCCCTTTCGTGCCCCAGTTCCCCCCCCCCCATTGCCACCCAACCCAGTTATGGGTCTGAGAAGTGAAGTCTTCTAGTTTGGCCGTCCGATGCCCTCGCCAAATTGACTGTGACCTAGATCGTCCATTTGCCAGACTCACTTTTCGTATTACTGTTAGTGTTACTGTCATGAGTGTGTATTGGGGGGGGGGGGGGGGGGGGGGGGGGGGGGTGAATTAGAGGGGGGGGGGTGCATTGAAGGGGGCGGACCGTGAGTGCGTTAAATTATGTTTGTGTAGACTGGTGTTACCTGTAATAAAGAAAAAAAGACAGGTACGTACCCTAAAATTAACAACCGTTACCTTCTCATTAAATTCAATATTTATATAGAACACGTGATAAACTCAGTATTAAATTATGCATATTTTTTCCTTAGTGCTGCTCTCTTTGGATATTTTACTGCATCAGAATGAGCGGAAGCGAAAAAGGGGTAGGGGCGGAGGGGGTGGGAGTGTTTGTTTGTTGTTGTTGTTTTACGTCCCAGCAACATCTAAGGTCATATCAGGATGGGTACCGACTCGTAACAGTGCGCACTCATGGCGACATTATAGTGCTGCCCCACTGGAATACCAGGTCACCAGCACCATGACCTGATATCCCACTCAGTCACATTATCCTGACACTGAGCCACCCAGTCCTTGTCCTATCCTAATAATGCCAAGTGCCAGGCTAGGAAGCAAGAAGTATCAATTTTAAAGTCATTGGTTTGACTCGACCAGGGTTCGAACCCATGCCCCCACAATCTACCAACACGGGAGACGGACGCTCTAAATCATTCAGCCATCCCGTCTGGTCTAATGAGTGAGTGAATGAGGAAGGGAGAGAGGGGGAACAGACAGAGGGAGGAAAGGAGGGAAGGATGGAAGGAGGGAGGGAGAGGGAGACGGAGGGAGAGCAGGAGAAGCAGGGAGGGAAGGAGGGCGGTTGTGTGGGTATGAAGGGACTGAAAGATGTGTGGGAACGAGCCGAGAGGAGGGCGGGTGTGTGGGTATGAAGGGACTGAAAGATGTGTGCGAATGGGCCGAGAGGAGGGCGGGTGTGGGTATGAAGGGACTGAAAGATGTGTGGGAACGGGCCGAGAGGAGGGCGGGTGTGTGGGTATGAAGGGACTGAAAGATGTGTGGGAACGGGCCGAGAGGAGGGCGGGTGTGTGGGTATGAAGGGACTGAAAGATGTGTGGGAACGGGCCGAGAGGAGGGCGGGTGTGTGGGTATGAAGGGACTGAAAGATGTGTGGGAACGGGCCGAGAGGAGGGCGGGTGTGTGGGTATGAAGGGACTGAAAGATGTGGAACGGGCAGAGGAAGGAGGGTCGTGTGGGTATGAAGGGACTGAAAGATGTGTGGGAACGGGCCGAGAGGAGGGCGGGTGTGGGTATGAAGGGACTGAAAGATGTGTGGGAACGGGCCGAGAGGAGGGCGGGTGTGTGGGTATGAAGGGACTGAAAGATGTGTGGGAACGGGCCGAGAGGAGGGCGGGTGTGTGGGTATGAAGGGACTGAAAGATGTGTGGGAACGGGCCGAGAGGAGGCGGGTGTGGGGTATGAAGGGACTGAAAGAGTGTGGGAACGCCGAGAGGAGGGCGGGGGTGTGGGTATGAAGGGACTGAAAGATGTGTGGGAACGGCCGAGAGGAGCGGGTGTGTGGGTATGAAGGGACTGAAAGATGTGTGGGAACGGGCCGAGAGGAGGGCGGGTGTGTGGGTATGAAGGGACTGAAAGATGTGTGGGAACGGGCCGAGAGGAGGGTGGGGGTGTGGGTATGAAGGGACTGAAAGATGTGTGGGAACAGGCCAAGAGGAGGGCAGGTGTGTGGGTATGAAGGGACTGAAAGATGTGTGGGAACAGGCCGAGAGGAGGGCGGGTGTGTGGGTATGAAGGGAGTGAAAGATGTGTGGGAACAGGCCGAGAGGAGGGCGGTTGTGGGGGTATGAAGGGACTGAAAGATGTGTGGGAACGGGCCGAGAGGAGGGCGGGTGTGTGGCTATGAAGGAACTGTAGAATCAGCAGCAAAATGCCAGCTGGGTATATTAACTCTGGAGACAAAGGGAGATCACACAATGAACACATCAGGGGTTGAGAATGAGAGGGTGAGTCACTATGTACTTTATTACACTACTCCCTCCCTTCACCATCCCTCAATATCGCTCGCTCAACAGCCCCATGTCTCCTTAGAAGCTACTTCCAGCTGTGTGTGAAGGCACTTCCGGTTCGTATTACAGACGATGCTTTTAGCACCGTCTAACGAGGAGCTCGGTGTTATACCCCCCCCCCCCCCATCATAACAAGTGCAACCCCTCTCCACTGCCCCTCCCTCCTCCGACCCAACTTGTCAACTGCTAGTATTAGGACCCCAACCCGACCGGTGTCCACAGATACATCTTATTCCCTTACCCCTATACCTGCCAACTCAACAGTACCGTCTACCAAGGACTCCGCTCACTAAGAAATCACCAAATCATTAGAACACAGCACCGTCTACCAAGAACCTCCCCCCCCCCCGCTCTCAGTAACAAACCACCAAGTCGCAAGAAGTCCACTAGGGTAACAATCCACCAAGTCACTAGAACATAGCACTGTCTACCAAGGACCCCAACTCACTAAGAAACCACCAAGTCACTAGAACCCAGCACCGTCGACCACATGACCCACTCACTAACAAACCAAGTCAATAGAACACAGCATTGTCCACCAGAGGACCCCACTCATTAACAAATCACCAAGTCACTGGAACACAGCACCGCCCACCAGAAGACCATACTCACTAACAAACCACCAAGTCACTAGAACACAGCACCTTTCACTTGCCAGGATCCCATTCACTTACAAGTTTCCTACCAAGATCGCAACAACAAAATAAGAAAAGAGAAGGATCATCAAACTGTGGTATTCCTATCCGCAGTGAAACTGTTCACATAGATAGCCAACACTGTGTGAACCCATCCACTAGCCAGGTCACTGGCCATGCTAGGGTTGGAGGGGTAATGCTTAATGCTACGCACGTATACAAGAAGGTGTAGTTCATCTAATGTCAAATATCTGCAAGTACAACTTCACTGCAATCCACATGAGAACCAAATATGGGCAACAACATGAACCAAAGTCTGGTCATCAGAAACCATGTGTTTATTGGTTTAAATTGATTTAAAGGGTGGGGGGTGTGAGAGAATCCCTTCCCCTCCCCCATCCACCCACTTCCGGCCATGTAAACATGCCAGGTGCCAGCTTCAATCTTTAATCAGAGACCAGCGGACAATAACTGGGAATACGCTCACTTGTTAGCAAAACGGGTTCATGTGGGAGTACTTAGCAGACCATCAGGGGGCGCCTATAGGAGAGGCAGCTATGGTGGGCGTCGATAAAGCAAATCTCCAATTTAGAGAGGCAGATGCAAATACTCATTAAGGCGCTGTGTATTAATCATATATATATTTGTAAAACTCTTTACCAGCTATTTCTGTTGCACGATATCCATGGCACGATATAAAATAAAAGTAGCACATAGAATGTTCGTTTTTGCTAGGTGTGTTTCGCCCTGTAAATTATAAACCAAGTCATTTAGACTGCCTATAATGCAATAATACGAAAAAGAATTTTTTTTTCAAGTTTTGGATTTTCTTTACTGCTATGTAAATTTGATACTCACTCGCCAAAGTTGTTTTATATTTCATTCAAAGAATAATAATAACTTACTATTGTGCAACCACTACCTATGCTCCCATATATGGCACTTGGTTAGTTGTTGGAGTTTTACGTCCTGGCAACATCTAAGGTCATATCAGGACGAGTACCCACTTGTGACAGTGTGCACTCATGGCGACTTTATAGTGCTGCCTCACTGGGAGACCAGGCCGCCAACACCATGATCTGATATCCCACTCAGTCACATTATTCTGACACTAAGCCAACCAGTCCTTGCCCTATCCTAATAATGCCGAACGCCTACTTGCACCGAAGACAGCAAACCCCACAATCCAGAGTCGCTCACGTGCACGTGAGAGAATCGGTCGTTCTTCAGACTTAGGTTAATAGCCAACAGTTTTGGGGTCAACTCTTCCCACCCCGGCCCAATGACAGACTTGGATATTAAATAGTACACCACAACCCTTATTTCTCCGAGACCACGCCCCGCCCCATTGCCCTCACCTCTGGGATCAATCCCTGATGACATCGGTCAGGCTTGACTTCTGCCACCCCCTCGCCACCCAACCCCCTCCACACACAAACATTCTCACACCCGATTCCCCATCGCCATCCTCCCACACCATGTAGATTACAGTTTTGACCTTCTTCCTTCCCCACCCTCACACACCTTCCAGATTTGAGTCCTGAGCAGCCCCACCACCTCCCCACCATCCTCCCATACCATACCTTGAGCCTTGAGCAGCTCAATCTCTCTCACCCCCTCCACCACCTTCACATCACCCAGCCTTAGACTGTTAGAGTCCTGAGCAGCTTCCTCCCTGAAACGCCCACCCCCTCACACCACACAGACTGTCCTGAGTAGCTCCACTCACTGTGAGACAAAGTCATGAGCAGCTCCCCCCACCCCCTCATACAACCCAGACAGAGTCGCGAGCAGTTCTCACCACCCCCTCACACAACCCAGACAGAGTCCTGAGCAGCTCCCCGCCCCATTCCCCTGATCCCCCCCACCCGCCCACCTTAGCGCCACTTACCGAGGTCTGTCTGTAGGAGCCGTAGGCCTGGATGTTGTTGGGCGGCGCGTATCGCTGCGCACCGGCCGCCGCGCTCTGGTTGTGGTAGTAGGACGGCCCCGCAGCTGTCCAGCCGCCCGGCGGGAACGAGGCTGACGAGCCGGCCGCTGTAGGGGACATGGCGTTGCGCTTGTGGGGGTAGGCAGGCCGGGTCTGTTGCTGCAAAGAGACAGAGCAAATTCACATGAGCATTGCAAACTACAGTAAAACCTATCTAACCAACCACCTCCACAGATCGACCACTCTCCTATATCGATCGCTTTATTTGAGCCCCAAACGATGGCCCATACAGTACCATTGTAACGATTAAAAAAACTCCCTAAATCGACCACCTCCCTAAATTGACCATATAAAGTCGGTCCCATGATCGGTCGATTTAGAGGTTTTACTGTATATGCAGACTAGTTCTACTGTATATGCAGTGCCAGTAGTGTGCACTGACCTCTCAAAGAAAGGAGCCAAATAGACAGGTAAGCATGGAGAGGGTGGGGGGAGTGTATTGACTCACATGGAGAGGGTGGTTACATCAGGGGGGTCTAGGTTAGGACCTAGCCCCAGAGTGGTGGAAGTGCGGGTTCGAATCCCACTCCTAGGCCATTATCCACGCCTACCTGTCTATGTGGTAGGTGTGGATACCCTGTCTGTCACTATATGCACTGACCTGAGAGGCCAGTGCATACAGTGACAGTACTCTCATAATGTTCAACAAAGCAGGAATGCCAGGAGCGACGGCAACAACAATCTTCAAAACCAGTCTCGAATTGTCTCTTAGGGGTCAGCCAACGTTTTCAACATTTTTACAATTTTACGAAAAGTGCTAAGGTTCCAGACTCACAACCCACCCCCACACCATAACAAAATAAAACAAATCAACATTTTATTACAGAACATGACAGTGGTGTGTCATATCAACATTTTATTAAACCACCCACCCATGTACACTTTGAACGACACTGGAAATGTTGAAAACGTTGGATGACCCTTTATATGTTTGATACTCAGTTGGGATGGCCGAATGAGTTGAGCGTATTTTTCCCATTTTAGTAGGTCATAGGATTCGCGCCCCCAGGTTCGAACCCTGATCGAGTCAAACCAATAATTTAAAAATTGATACTTGTTGCAGCCTAGCCTGATGCTCAACATTACTAGGATAGGACAAGGAGCAGTGGAATGAGGAAGACCAATTGTCCACAATTGAAATTTCCCCTGCTTAATCAATTAATGTACCCCCCCCCCCCCAAAAAGAAATTGTTGCTGCCATCTCGAAATGGGTCATGTGCAATGTCTGCCAGGATTTATAATGCATATAATAATGTGCGTGAACCATAATATTAACATGCTGTCTGCGTATTCAGCCGACATCATTTTTCACCTTGACTTCCTTCTATTCGACAGCAAATAAACCCCCAAACCTCCATACATAAAATCGACAAATGCACTCATCTCCCTAACTCAGGAAAATCTTCCTCGGCATCCACTCACATTCCAACATCTGCTTGGTGAGTGTCACCACAGACCAGAAGCAGTCGATGCTGTGCATGTGTACCCTTACTACCACCATTTCCCGCGATGTGGCGCGCTACTCGCAATCCCCCCCCCCCCCCTCACACTGGTGGCGCCCACTACAATATTGCTGGCCATAAGCCCTAAAGCCGCACGTGATTGGACATGTGCCGATGTATGAACGTGCCCGCTATCCCGCCTCCCGTGAGGTCACACAGGCTGGAAGTGGGATGCGCCCGACCGTGACGTCACAACACGACACGCGTAATCAGACGCCACCTCACACCTGCGAACATGGTTCCCACTGACACCTGACATCATTGCTCCGTCTGACACCTGCAAACATGGTTCCAGCTGACATGCGACTTCATTGCTCCCTCGAACACCCGCGAACATGATTCCCGCTGACACCAGACATCATTGCTCCCTCTGACACCTGTGAACATGTTTCCCGCTGACACCCGACATCATTGCTCTCTCTGGCACCCATGAACATGGTTCCTGCTGACACCCGACATCACTGCTCCCTCTACTACTCTACATTAAATAAAATACCACTTCCTGTATCTATGTGTAGCAATGTTCAGCGTGATTTACACCCACATCCCTCCTAGTACAGCCTGGTCTAACAGGCTAGATCTTTTTTTTTCAATGTCCAGAGTCTAAATAATACCCCGTGGTATAAACTGGACTAGCCCAGAATATGGCCGGGGTATAAAACAGGCTAGCCCACTTTAATTGTGGGCCTAGGCTGAGCAGGGGGTATTTTCATCGGATCCTGACTAGCATGTGCAGTATATTTGGTATCTCAAAGCAAATTTGTTATCTCGAAAGTGATATAGTGCTGCTGCACAGCAATCAGCGGAAATGAATTGGAAATGCCCAAAACTAGTGCTACGTACTTGGCGCATGTCCCTTAAGGCCATTGCGACAAACCGCCATCTCATGGTATTCATTAGTGTGTTGGTTAGTGCTGGCTCAGCCATCATATTTCACAATAAAGGCTCCCACAGTCAGTCAGAGGAGGGACCTCTGGGGTACTCTAGAGGCCAGCCTCGGCCTCATCAATCTTCATATGGATGGCCAAAGCACAATTTAGTTACAAAATCACCGCTACATTTCTGCCGATTTAACTCATTCAGCGTCACGTGGGTCTTCTTACTTCCTTTGTTACAGCTGAATAGTCCAATGAAGCATCAAATTTTCAAAACCAAAACAATTATCTAGATTTGATTCTACATATCTAACTATCGGGCTGCGAAGAAGGCCCTGAACTGTGATCTTGAACCTTGTCTGATCCCTCACTCTGATCTGAAACCACTAATAGCCACCCACATAAAATCCAAATGGCAACATGAGTGGGATGAAAACATTAATAAACTTAAAGAAATTGAACCATCTGTGGGAAAGCCACCACAGACTCATGCGGGAGGTCGGCGGGACCAAGCGGTCCTTAGCCGCTGCCGTATTGGCCACTCGTGGCTTACACATGCTTTTCTGCTCAAGGGGGAACCTCCCCCTGAATGTATTGGGTGTCAGTCCCCGCTGACACTCAAACACATTTTACTAAGTTGCGTTGATTTTTTGGCCCTGCGCCAACAGTTCTACACTGCAGACAGTATGCATGACCTTTTTACTAAGGTAAAACAGGAAAACATTTTAGCCTTTTTGAGGGCAGCTGGACTGTACCACCTCATATAGTTTACTAAATAGATTCTATCAATTATTAATAAAACTTTTCTTTTTCTATGGGAATTTGTTTCCCTTGACCACAAATATATGATTGTGAGCTTTCTAATTTAATGAGTGTCTATTGGCACATAATTGATTGTCTGCTTTTACATGTAAAAGCGATGGTTTGAACAAAAAACAAACATTTCTCGCCGTGAATATGGCCTATCCTGCCGACACGGCGTAAAGCAACCACCAATCAATCAATCAATCAACATATCTAACTTAGATACTGATGCACTTATTAAGTATTTGTTGCCACATAGAAAGGAATACTGAGCCAATTTAATAGAAGCTGTTACTGCAGAAGCCTATCGTGTCACAGTTTTGGCTTACTTGCCAAAACTAATTTGACATGCTTACACTTCAAATATCTCAAAAGATACCCACTTAAAATAAGTTACTTCAAACTAAAGTAAGATAGATTATGACAATAAATTTAATATATTTATCTCAGAAAAATGACAGAAACACAAAACCATCGGACTATCCAACATAATGTTTTCTTTCAGTTTATGATTTAGTACTTGGTATTCATGCATAAATACATTATTAGCATATCAATGTATAATATTACTGGATGCAGGGCTGTCAAAGCCCCAGATAATACCACAAAACTCTTCCAAGATGTGTTCTGACAACTGTCTGTCAGTTCACATCTGATGCCCCTCTCAAACAAACTAATAAGGAAGAAAGGGAAGACAAGTCACGAAAGATTGAGTGAAGAAGTTGTGCTTTATTGGCATCAACTCCTGTTCACCTACTAGTGACCTATCACCCTGACCCCTTACCTTCTGTCCACACCAAGCCTCATTACTCTAGTTATGATGTATCATAATCAGTGCCTACAGCCCATTGAACCGGAGTCCCATGGTTGTTGCACACAGCTCAGTTTGTATATATATGAAAGGTGGTAGCATCAGACAGAGTGTCTGGGTACCTGCCCAAGAGAGAGTGTGTCTCACTCAAGAGTCAGGAGTAGAGTTTTGCTGCCTAGTGTGTCTGGAGCAGTGTCTAGAATAATCAATATCAAAGTGAGGCTAGTGTGGTCAGGTGGCCAAGGGTGTGCAGGGGACTGGACCTCCCACAGCCAGCCAATCAGGCACCCTCCACAGCCTGGGAGGCGACCCCCCCCCACCCACACGGGCAGCGGTCACCCAACCCAGCTGCAGGTGGTGTACATAATGTATGCAGTATGGCTGGTATGCTGGCCCACCGGGCCTGTGGTAACTGGTAGTTGCAGACAGTTACAATAAATATATATATTAAAAATGTCCCTTTCCTCCACTTGCATCCTTTCTGGTGCATAGAGGGAACATTTCACCAAACATTAACTGTCTCTTATATAGGAACATCTCATAATCTCGGGCACTATGTATTAACATATATCTCCCATAGTCTAATATGTCACACAGCGCGAGGGGCACCCACTGCTTTTCTATTACATAACCTTGGTCCCCACTCCGTCGCACGAGGATAATAATGCTCTCTGCCAATAGATAATTCCGAACCGAAAATCCGTATATTTTTACAAATGGATCGGAGACTGGCTCATATATTCAATCCTTTTCAAATCCATTCAAAAGACCAACTTCATATGTGGCAAGATAAGAAGAGGCATATTTGAAGTCTGCATGAAACACTAAATGTTTGACCCCAACCAGACACACCACAGCCTCTTGGTAGTAGTGAGAATAGAATGTACTTAATGATATTACTCCATAATTTATGTTCAGTAAATAAATGGTGAAAAGACCTACAGTTGGACATGACCGAAGCACCAGTGCCTCAAAGCTGAAGAATAGATACAAATGTTGACCAACAAACCCTTAACCAAACTGTTTTGTGTTATGCCTATACTAAGTCTACAGCAACTCAAACAGTTTGAACAATTTCAGAACTAAATTTGAGCCAGATTGTGTCTGTGTTTGAGGCATACTGTATATAATGCAGATTACTACATTTGAAACTGGAAAGGAATCTTTTATCCAGCCTCCATTTGCAGCCTATGCTATTTCTCAACAATTCTGTACCTACTAAATGCAGCTGAATTTGGAAGTGACTACGTTATCTTCTTTGTATCACTGTATAATTGTCACTCTACAAATTTTGAAGTATCTACATTATCCCACAAGCATCATTCCATAATTGAGTACTCTACAAATTTTGAAGTAACTACATTAGCTTCTGTGCATCACTGCATAGATTTGTACTCTATAAATCTGGAAGTAACTACACTATCCTACGTGCATCACTGCATCCTTGTTGTCAGAATCTGCTATTAGAATTTACCTACCTCTTCTCAGTTCAGAGTTATTGACATCCAAACTATTCATATTTTCATGGGAAGAAATAATAAATTATATTCCCAAGGGGGTGGCCACTGTCAGCCCAGGACCAATTACAAAAGGGTTATTGATGCTGGATTTATTTTATTTGAGGTAAGTCTGTTTACAATAGGAAAATCTTGTCAACCCATAATATAGGAGTTAACAGCCTCTGAAAATGTTTCCAACTAAAAAAAGGGACTCTTATACAATGTTTGGCCGACAGCTTAACCTTGTTTTCTCATCTTGATCAATGTTCAAAGATTTTTGTCAAATGTCAGCATTTTTGTAAAAACACTCAATATATATATACATCCCTTATCTTCTGCTCTTAACAGTTGCTGTTATGTAAAGACTTATTTATGTAGTACAATAATAATACCATTTTTAATCGTTAAAATTCACCTTAATTAAGGGTAATGTGAGCTGCATCAAAAGAACATAATTTGTCCAGAATTAACCATGAAACAATCATGAAACGAGTCCCTTTCATTGAACTCCAAGAACTGTCAACAATTTGTGAAAAACTTTCCATCTGATCTTGCAGTTAGAGTGCAGTGAAGAAGCATAATATGTTATGGAATGGGACCCAGCAAGCATTCTCAGCAGGCGAACAGAAGTAAGTTTTGTTCACTTTATGTCATTGCTAAATACATCACTATTTACATCGGAACATTCAACAATACAAGCGATGTACCATTCTTGCCATTACTGCATGAGACATACTTCCAGGCTGTAGCTTAGCATAATCCAGCTTGGCTACTGGTTGCTCTTCAATTTCACCAACAGTATGATGATTATCAGCCGAGATCCTTTTCATTCTCAATGCAGTTTCAGAGATCAGAATTAAGCAGTGGTGGATTTTGTGCCAATTAATTTGATTACTTTGTTAAACCATGATACCTGTCATGGTAAGACTTTAGATGTTGCTAGGATGCAAAACTCAAATATTGATAGTCTGTTTTCCTTATGATATCCATGTGTTATTAGGTTCATAGCACAAATAGATAATGTTTAGGATTCAGCAGTCATTATATGACAGCCTTTGAAGCCCAACCAGTGGTCAACAACTGGTTCATCAAAGGCTGTTGTTTGTGCTGTCCTGTACGTGGGAAAGTGCATACAAAAGACCCCCAATAGCCGATGTCCACTTTTGTGATGAGGGGTTGTTAAACAAACAAAAAAAGAAAAAAAGAAAGACCCCATGCTGTCAGAATGACCATGTTTGACGTCCAATAATCGATGATAAAAATCAATGGGCTCTAGAGGCATCGTTAAATAAGCACGTTCATGTTAATACAATTGACATCATTTCTTGCATTTAAGTCTAGATAATTATAGATGTAGAGAAATCTAGATTTAGATTTAGAAAATTGCTAGTGTGATTACTATCAGTGTTCATATTTCTCATCAAGAAGCCATGGTAACATTACACATTGGTATTCAGATTGTATTCACGTTATTCTTATTTGTGAAGGATCAGTGTATACAATCTATTTGATGATCATTGTATACACACTTAATACCCGCTTTATGGAGTTGACCCACAACCAGACTTTCAGCTCGTGAACACGGTCTGCGGAAAGTGCCTATTCGAGTTCTACTGTGTCAGGTCACTGCCCAAGTCAGGCAGGTGTGCACTGCACTCTGAAGGCTGTTCTGAAAGACGGCTGAGATGAGGCACCAGCTTAAGTCTTGTGTGAGAGGCAGTCTATGTAGAATGACGGGGATATGAAAGACCCATGTGTGTGAAAGGTCGGCCCCGCACATGTGAGCTGCTCAGAGTGGGTACCTCCTGCTCACAAATCACCACCACAAAGGTGGGCGCACACACGACACCTGGGGTGTACAGGCGCACAACTGCCGCAGACTCACAGGTGGGGGCGAGTGCTCACTGTGTAGCTAGTGTTGGCGTCGTGTAGGGCAGGAGGGTGCTTTACAGTGGACATTACAGGCAGTGGGGCCTGAGCCAGCCACTTACCAGCTGTGGGCAGTAGGTAATGGCACCAGGTGAACAGGCTTCATACACGCACACCTGTGTGTGTGTGTGGTGGGGGGGGGGGGCGTTGTGTAAAGGAGGTGACACCCTACCTGCTGCTGAACTGTCATAGAAACGATGATATAGGTGACAGTGATGTATGTGTATTCAGAGTTACTGCCCGCTGGTCTCTAAGGAAGGACTGGAGTTGTGACTCAATGTGCTTACTAGACCTTATTGGGTGGCCTAAAGCTAAGATTCCATACACATGGTATGCGAATGTGGGAAAAAATGGAAAAGCATGTAAACACATAGTAGTGCTCTCACATGTTCGAATGTGATTGCGAATACGGCAAGTGAATCGCCCCATGGACCGATTGGTGAGAATGCGAATGCTGCCCAATTTGCCATAGGAAACAACAGGAACTTCGACTTTCCTTCACAAATTGGTAGAAAAAAATATCCAAAATCGCATCGGTATCTATGCTGCATGCCGCATTCGCATGCCCCACCAATGGAATCCTAGCTTAAGTCAGCGACTTACCAGCTGTGGGCAGTAGGCAATGGCACCAGGTGAAGAGGCTTCATACACGCACACCTGTGTGTGTGTGTGTGTGTGTGTGTGTGTGGTGGGGTGGAGGGGCGTTGTGTAAAGAGGGTGACACACTACCTGCCGCTAAACTGCTACAGAAACAATGATATAGGTGACAGAGACTTGCATATATATGCATATTCTCAGTTACTGCTCGCTTGTCTCAGAGGAAGGACTGGAGCTGTGACCCAGTGTGTTGTGGTCCCTTCCAGCCCTACCCTTCACTCTAGGTCCTATATATACAATAGTCACTTTGAACCAATAAGCCCATGGTACATGTTAACCAAGCTTAGTAGGGTTATTAGGTTCCAGTTCTTTGTCATCGGAGTTGCATAAAAAGAGTTATTCTATATTATTAAACATATCAGACCAGATGGAATGGTGAAGACCACTTGCTTGCTGTTGAAATTTCTCCTTGCTTACCCAAGGAATGAAAGACAAATTATTTATCGAAAACATTTCTAAAGGGCACTTCTTTTATGCATGTGGAGCAGTGTGTTTCACTCCCTAACCATAGCATTTCCAGGGGGCTGACTCGTAGCTGGGTGGACACCAACTTTGGTATCTCGGAAGTGACATATTGTCAACAACTGGTATGTGCATCCGACCTGTGGCTAAAAATCACCATAGACATGTGAAAACAACTGGGACTTATTATTGTCACATTCAATAAGTGCATCCATACTGTCGACACGGGAGCGGGACGTAGCTCAGACGGTAGCGTGTCCGGCTGTGTAGGTGTGGGTCATCCTATCGATCCTGCTCAGTGGACATATTTGCAGTTTGGGCTATTTTCTGTTCCAACCACTGGTCCACAACTGGTTGTGATACGTGCTGTCCTGTCTGTGGGAAAGTGCATATAAAAGAGCCCTTGCTGCTTATCGGAAAGAGTAGCATATGGTGCGGCAGCAGGTTTCCTCTAAAGAAATGTGTCAGAATGACCAAATGTTTGACGTCCAATAGCCGATGATAAAAATCAATGTGCTCTAAAGGCATCGTTAAATAAAACAAACCTTCAATACTGCTGATAAGCACCACCGCCTGATTTCCAGCAGCGGGGTACATGATGGCAACATGTTTTTTTTGTTTTTTTAAGTCCCAGCAACATCTAAGGTCATGTCAGGACGGAGCTCGCAAAAAGCTAAGACCAAGCTGTGGTAACACGCGCCCCCTGTTGGTGCTGGCGCAATCTTCACAAGGCAACGCAGAAAAAAGAACGGTACTATTCCGGCTTGTAACGAGATCCTGTCTTCAAGGGTAAACTCTGCATCCAGACCAATGCTGTCCTGACATAGAAGGTGGAGGATAAATGTGAAACTACACTAGAAAGTCGCCCTACATTTTGACATGATTCGCTTAGGTTAAATGGGCGAACAAATGTTACAACAAACTACAGTAGTAGTAGTATCTTTAAAAGACAGGCTGCGTTCAAATCAACACTGTCCTGACATAACAGGTGTCCGAGCATCAGAGCAAAAGTCAAATGAAAGAAAAAATAGGAAAAATGTGGAACTGCACTACAAGGCCACTCTGCAATTTGACACGGTTTGCTTAGGTTAACTGGGCAAACAAATGTTACAACAAACTACAGTCGTAGTATCCTTAACTGTGTTAAAACCAATGTTGTCCTGACATAGCAGGTGCCCTTGGAATCAGAACAACAGTCAAACGAAATAAAAAGAGAGTTTGCGCATTGAAAAAATTGTTTGCACATGGCAGGGGTTCGCTAATCACAGTTGCTGAGGACAGATCTTACTGTACCAATGTTTAGCAACATTCCCCTTATTCGGCACCGGGCGCAGTTGCGAATTGGTTGAGTGCAGGCTTCCCATGTGGGAGATCGGCAGATCAATTCCCGGTTGAGTCAAACCAATGACTTACAAAATTGATACTTGTCGGTTACAAGCCAGGCACTCGGCATTAATAGGATAGGGCAAGGACTGGTTAGCTCAGTGCTAGGATCATGTGACCGAGTGGGATATTGGGTCATGGTGTTGGTGGCCTGATTTCCCAATGGGGCGTCAGTATAAAGTCACCATGAGTGTGAACTGTCACGAGTTGATACCGATCCTGATATGACATCAAATGTTGCCAGGAGGTGAAACTCCAACAACCAACCGGCAACGCTGCATTCAAACCAATGCTGTCCTGACATAGCAGGTGTCCTTGGAATCAGGGGCAGTATGCATGAAGCGGTGTTAGCGTCGTGTGGTGTTAACCATCTAACAACAGGTAGCTATCACCGGCGTCGCAAAGTATGTCACGCCATATGCATGGGCGCCTAAACGGTTCGTGTTAGCTAAACGTGAAGTTATTTATAGATTTGGGAAATTCCTGAGCCTGTTGCAGGCGAGCACCGCTATTTCCCAATATCGCAGCCGATTCGGCGGCGGCGGCGATTTGTTCTGGTTACATTCGTCGATTCGACAATATTAATATCTCCACCGATTTAGCGGTGGCGTTAATATCGCTTCGATTTTAGGGTTAATTTGATGAAATTTCACTTATTGAGTACGTAATTCTATTAAATATGATAGCATTGAATAGATTTGGATCTAATATATTGCCGCCGACGCGGCGGTGATTTGTTTTGTTTACATTTGACAGTATGGATATCGCCGCCGATGTAGCAGCGGCGTTAATATCGCTTCGATTTTAGGGTTAATTTGATGAAACTTCACTTTTTGACCATGTAATTCTGTTAAATATGACAGCTTTGAATAGATTTGGGCCTAATCGGTATGTAACACCGCCTGTAAACCTGCTATGGAGTTGTATTAGAATACCCGACCTTAAACTCGTGGTGTTTCCATAACACTACTCCATACATACCGACTTTTTGCCGCTAAACTAGAAATTCCGTCCAAAACCAGTTTTAGCTCAGTAACACCACTCCATGCATACGGCCCCAGAACAACAGTCAAACAAAAGGGAAATAAAACCAGTTTGCATATTGAAAAGTTATTTGCACATGGCAGGGGTTCGCTAATCACAATCGCTGAAGACAGATCCTACTGTATTTGAAATTGTTTAGCACCATTTCCTCTCCCCAGTAAGGCGAATGCTTAGCACTATTCACCTCATTGGAGGGAAATGACACGAGGTGACGTCAGATAAGTAGGGCCTATTTAGCGATGTCTGCGTGTACAACGCTGGCGCCAGAGGACTTGCACACCAACACCTGAACACGGCCCCGAAGCGGGTGAGATTACACTTGTAGAGCGGCGCGGCACACACCACACCTCGTCGTCACATTGCCGCCATTACCCAAACCCCGGGGGTCTACTTTCCACCACGTTCCCATCACACTTGGGTGGGAGGGAAGGTGGCAGAGGACTTCTGACTCCTAAGCAGCATTTCTCGCTCCTACATCTCCACCCCCACTAATACCCGTCTCCCTCCCTCACTCCCGCCCACCCGCCTACCCATACAGAGATAACCCAGAAGATTCGCCCCATGCTCATGACAGATAATGTTGTTTCTTTCTGCCCTCCAGGTGGCTTCACTTGCATTGCATTGCATTGCATTGCATTGCATTGCATTGCATTGCATTGCATTGCATTGCATTGCATTGCATTCGGCGGTCTGGCTGTGCTGGGACTGTGTAGCCCGACAAAATAGACGCGGAACCAGGGCAGCCAAAGAGAACTTGACACTGACGGAAAACCATGTGTGACTTCAAAGTGTTCAAACGGCGGAGTAATCAAACCGTGGGGCTGTTATATTGGGTACTAGTTATGTACATACACATGCAACTGGTGAGAGAGCAAAGGCCAGGCCGAAATAATATAAAGAGCATATGGCAGTGTTCTTCTCTTATAACCCCCCCCCCCCACCAATGGTTTTAAACCCCGACTGGTCTCTGAGACCACCCCCCCCCCCCAGTGTGCATAGAACAATTACCCAGAATTAACTGGCTATTTATTATTATATGAGCTCCACGTGTACGTGTCCTGATAGGTGGGCACTGTGAGAGGCTATAAACATCGATACTAGGCATCACCATGTGACCTCCTGGAGTAGGGTGCCTTTCCCAAATAAGGATGAGGGAGAGCGGCCTTTAAAGTCCAGAATCTCAATGGCTGTCCAAATTAAGACACCAGTCCTCCTCCTCCCCCTCCTCCCACCCTTGTTTGGGGCAGGGGTCCTATTCCAGGAAGTCACATGTATGATGTCTGGGCTACGGGGCGATCATCCCCGGGGCGACCATCCCCAACCCAGCGGGTCGCAGGTGGCGGATAGCGACATGGCCTTTAAATATGGTTAGCTGTGAAATAAGGTGGGCTTGCCCAGTCGAATAAACAGCCCCGGACCAACTGGCGATGATCCTAACAGGACGAGGAGTGGACAACTGGTTGGCACTGGTGTCCTCATTGAAATACCTCATGTGTCCCATGACAGGTACATCATGCGAGCAAGAGCCACATTATAAGCTCAAGCCCCTTGTGCTCCCAAGGTAGGTCCTTTGATCAGGAGCTAAGGGTGAGGTAACCCTAACAGAAAACCTCGAGTGCTGAAGTCGGAGGTAGCAGGCTTCAAGGCGCACCCTAACAAACCATGGTACCATGCATACCCAGCCATATGACACTTGGAGACAAAAAACTGGGCTCCAAGTGTAATTGAAGGCGAACGAAAAGAAGAAGAAGACATGTATGATGTTACTGCCTCCAGTGTTGATTGTTATGGCCCTCTCAGGTGTTCCCCAATCAGAACATTCACCTCTCAAGCACTGGTTTTTAGCTATATGGATAGAAATTGCATACAATTTCACTACATAGGCAGTAGCCAGCATGCTATTTCGAACACACACAGCTATGTGTATGTACTGAATGTTCACAAAGACATGCAGCTAATGTAAGGCTGAATACATAGCTGTGTGTAGGGTCATTTTTCACATTGGTTTGAAGGCAGAGCAGGCAGTGCCAGATTGCTGCCATGGGCTTTTTATAGCCGGACTCCAGCCTTTAACCCCCATCTGCTCCTCCCCATTCACTCTGCATCCTAACCTTATCTTCTCACACACTCGGCTCTTCTCCCTCCTCGACTTACTCTAATCAAGTTAAGCTAAGATTCCATATACACAGGATGCGGCATGAGGCATGAAATACACATGCAATTTCCATGTCTTTTTTGCCACAAATTTGAGAAGGAAATTCAAAGTTGCTGGTTTCTCTATGGGAAATGGAGCAACATTCGGATTCGCACTCGGACATATGATGCAGCACTGTGTTTACATGCTTTCCCATTTTTTGTCGCATTCACATTTGTATATGGAATCTTAGCTTCACTTCTGGTCATGCCTTTGCTCTCTCCACAAGGCCCTGGCGACACCCCCACCCACCACCACCCGCCCACACTCCCTAACAACGCCATAACTTCTCATATATCACGGGTCCTGATATGACCTTAGATGTTGCTAGGACGTAAAACAACAACAAACAAACAAACCACCCATCTAGTGTCAATGTAATCCAAACTAACCAAAACCATGTGACTGTGCAAGTAGGTGTCTCCATGACAACATCTGCCACATAATTGCCACCACCACCACCACCGGCTCAGCCTTAGAATCAAACAAAACTGCGCCATGGTTGGTTACCATGGGAACCCTCATCGAGTTGCTGAACAACAAACAACATAATTGCAAACACTACTATGTTTAATAGAACCTAAAGCCTTTAAATGATTTTTGAGGCATTACATCCTAGCACCATCTAAAGTCATACCAAGACGGGTACTGGCTTACGATAGGATGCACTCATGGTGGCGAATTTATAGTGCTGCCTCACTGGGAAACCAGGCCGCCAGCACTATAACCATTTACATTATAGTACTACTGAGCAAACCAGTTCTTGCCCTATCCTATTAATTAATTATGAGTGCCAGGGAAGGTACCCACACATTTTGTATGTAATTGGTTCGACTCAGTCGGGGTTGGACCTTGAACTTGAAGCGGCCAGCCAGCGCTCCTACCAAATCGGCTATCCCATCTGGTCCCTTTAAATAAAAACGCACATTCATCTCTCACCCAAATGTACATAATACAGTTCCTCCAAAGTGAACATAGCAGCATAGCTGGGATTCACGCACTGAGAACCGATTGGCCGATTACCCATCATCCCTGGTTGTCATTGAATGACTGATTGGCTGCCACCCCACCCCTCAGCCCCCATGACTTCCTCCCCATCTCCAGGGAAGCCTCGGTATCGCCACGGCAATACTTCCGGCGGTGGTGAAGCCAACTATATGCGGACTCTTTCATCCGCCCCCTGAACTCACCAGATAGTGAGCGTTCTGACTTCACCTTCTTCCCCCCGCCCCCCTTTATGAGTCGCCATTTTGTTTCTGCACCGAACGCCCAGCCCTGCGTGCCCTTGATTGGGTGCGACTGTGATCACGTGATTATTGTCAGAGGGCATGTTGGGATCGATGCTGGGTGAATGAAGAGGTTTGAGTACTCGGCGGGGGTCACCCCACACCGCCGTGGTGTGCGGCGGGGTGGGGGTGGGGGTGGGGGGTTAGCGGGGTAGCCACCTCAGATGGGCGAAGTGCGCACAGATCAACACTCCTTTAAATCAAAATTATTTAGAGGTTTTATTCATCAGCATTGGAAATAAGGTCCGGCGGCAAAATTTTAATAACCAGGCACGTGTCCCATTAACATCTTAAAGGTGTGCTATCATTACCGATTTGTTTTGTTTTCAAAGAAATGTTCGCGAATTGTTTGTTTTTTTCGTAGGTTTTATTTAGCATGTCAAGTTACAGAAATTTCCACACACCCCTCAATCTTCTCCCAGTTCATGAAATAGAGTTGGCCTCAATTAATCAATACTACAATTAAATAGCCATGCCTGTCGCAATTTCTAGTTGATGAGAACAAGTATGAGCTATCCAGGCAATATCAACATATTTTTGCTTGTCTAGACTAGATCATGAAGATATCCTCATCAGCCTTAAAATGTGTGCTACATTCTATTCTATTGTCTGTAGTTAATACAATTTTTAGTTTCAAATATATTTATTTTACGTGTCAAACAAATTGAATATCACAAACCTAAAGTTGCATAAATTTTTGGTTCAAAAAATTGTTTGATAATTTTAGCTAACTAGGTTAGGTTGACAATTATAATCTGCTCTTTCATCCATAGGCATTTTTTATGATAATTCAATAATGTTGGAGATATTCTGGAAGCAGGCAAAATAATGTGTGCGTGCACATCAGTTAAACTAAAGTGCAATGTGGCATGGATATTTTAATGTCTTCATGTCAAAATTGGTGAGTTTTAACACCCTTAAGGAAGGGAGAGGGGACTGAGTATACTAGAATATGTAGGATCAAGCCTAAATAGATGTTTTGGTTTTGACTATATGCTTTCAATGAATTATACAACTTTAATCACTGAATAAGACTTTGAAGCGATTAAAAGGATAACATTAGTTGTGTATCATACAAATGCATGGCGGTGGAAGTGGATGCAGTTAATGGGGTCGGGGGGGTCTATTTAGTGTTTTAGCAACTGCAGGGATGCTAGGATGTTATTGTTAAGGGTGGAACAGACTTGTGTTCATTCGCTGAAAGCCTTTCATTGTGCATTCAGTGAATATACCTTCATAGCACCCAAGACTAATGTTAATGAAAAGCACGCACATCCACACGCGCACACCAACACCACACACACAACAAAACACATAAAACACCACCACTATGACCAGGGCCACTTGGAATCCTAGACGGTATGGCCGGATGCATTGAACCACTGCTTCCCGTGCGGCAGGTCGTAGGGTTGAACCCCGGTCGAGTCATACCAGTGATTTAAATATTGATACATGTCACTATTACACTAATGAGCCTGGATAGGACAAGTAGCAGTGGAAGACTAGTTGCTCACGATTGAAATGTGTGTACCAACCACCACCAAATGGCTAGTTGTGTCTGATCCATCGGGAGGGGTTCTAGTGCCTACTAGATGAATGTGCATGGCCGGTTCCTACTGTTGGGCGCCTTTTAAAAGCATTTTTATTAAAGCTTTGCGTGAGTATGCTCTGACCCCACTCTGAGACCAGGCTGTCTCTAGTCCGGCTCCCTTTCCTCATGACATGGTCCACCTATTAGTAGATAATGTCGGTACTGAAGTGGGGGCTGGATGATTGCTCGTTTGTTTGAGTTTTACGTTCTGGCAACATCTAAGGTAATATCAGGATGGGTACCGATTTGTGAAGGTGCGCACTCATGGCGACTTAATAGCGCTGCCTCACTGTGAAATCAGGCCACCAGCACCATGACCTGATATCCCACTCAGTCACATTATCCTGACATTGAGCTAACCAGTCATTGCCCTATCCTATTAATGCCAAGCACCAAGCTAGGAAGCAACAAGTATCAATTTTGTAAGTCATTGTCTTGACTCGACCGGGAATTGAACTCGCGATCTTCCGCACGGGAGGCCTGCTCTCTACTGGTTAGGCCACCGCGCCCGGTAGGAGGCTGGATGATGAGAGTGATGGAGGTCGAGGTCAGCCAATAACCCCCCCCCCCCCCCATCCTTGTACTGAGCTCTCGAACCTCCCGGCACACGGCAAGCAGCTCAACTGGAAGAGGTGGAACTGGTGTGAGAGCAAGTGTGAGACAGTAAGAGCGAGAGACAGAAGAGTGGGGAAAAGCGAAACGAGAAGAGAGAAAAGATAAGAGAGAAGAGAGAAGAGAGAAGAGAGAAGAGAGAAAGAAAGAGAAGGGGAGGAGAGGGGAGGGGGAGAGGAGAGGAGGGAGGGAGGGGAGGGGAGGGAAGAGAGGAGAGGGAGAGAGAGTAAGGAGAGGAGAGGAGAGGAGAGGAAGGAGAGGAGAGAGAGAGGGGGAAGGAGAGGTGAGGAGAGAATGAGGGGAGGGGAGAGGAGAAGGAGAGGAGAAGGGAGAGAGAGGAGAGAGAGGAGAGGAAGGAGAGAAGGAGAGGAGAGGAGAGGAGAGGAGAGGGAGGAAGGAGGAGAGGAGAGGAGAGGAGAGGAGAGGAGAGGAGAGGTTTTGTTTGTTGTGTTTTACATCCTAGCAACATCTAAGGTCATATCAGGACGGGTACCGACTTGTGACAGTGCGCACTCATGGCGACTTTATAGTGCTGTCCCACTGGGAAACCAGGCCACTGGCACCATGACCTGGTATCCCACTCAGTCACATTATCCTGACACTGAGCACACGGGAGACCAGCCTGCACACGGGAGACCAGCCAACCCTTCTGCTCCTGCTATATATGTGATTAATTGATTCTTGCCTAATTTAGTGCATTGAGAATGCTCAGGTAAGTTTAAAGAATTACTTTCGAACTGTTTGTAGCACTTCCCCACCCGGAGGTCACATGTACGTCAACACTGAAGTGGAGGGTCACGTGACTTGGTTGAGGGGGTTGGGGTGATGATCAGGTGATGCATGGACAGACTCTGTCTACCCCCTCCTGTCGGTTGCTTTTAGCCCAGATAGCGGACACACACGCCTCCCCTCCGCACCCCGCCCCCGTCTCGCCCCCGCCCCTTACTCGGCCTCCGCCGCAGTGATATTACTACTGCCGTGCAGTGCACTCGCCTCCCTTGATGAAATACCGCATACACAGGCACGGATGACAGTGATCATGGAGAAAATGGAAATTGACGGCTAGGTGGGGGATAACACAGACATAACAATGACAAAAGAACACTCTCCAAGGATAGTCTGTAGTGACTAATGTGAGCGAAGATAGAGCTAGGAAAGAAGTGTATAAAACCTGACTTCTGTTATTTTCCCGGCAATTCCCTGACAGTGCTAACTAAGCCTATGAGAGAATTTCCACGTTTTCAGGAAATTAATTCCCAACTCAGTATAGGAGAAAGCCAACACCGGCTCAATAATGGCGGTCAGCCCAACACAGACCGAAAACTTGCTGTCACTGAAAGCCTGGGGCAGAGTTAAATGTTCCAAGCGTTTCTGAAATGTTCTGCTGATATTAGGTAGTAGATGGAGAAACTACATAGAATTAGATTGTGTCTTTGATGGGGTTTTTATGTTCTAGATATTTTAGAAACAACACAAATTCCAGATTATTAAGTCGAGGAAATCCGTAAAATCGCCGAGGTCTTTCATTCCTGCACAGGTAGATGTGCGTCGGTGTGTGTGTGGGGGGGGGGGAGGGGGGTTGCATCAGGGACCCTAGATAGTCCAATGGGTAGGATGCTAGCCCCAGCATAGCAGAACTATGGGTCCAATGGTAACTAATTAATTTTAACCGGTCTGAATTTGGTGAATAATTTTATAAACAAAAAGTTGATATTGTTCATGAATAAGACTCCCCAGAGAAAATGAAAAAAAACTCTTTAAAGAACAAAATAAACATCTTCATATATAGATGGTTTTTGTGGTATGCAGGTATTGCAGGTATTGCAGTACCGCAGGGAGCTTGACGGCCCTGCCCAGCAGAGTTGTAAACCACTGCCTTCTGGTCAGGTTCTTGACAGAACCGAAGGCTAAGGGAGCAAACCCTAAACAGAAAACCATGTCACTGTGGCAGCATTAAGGGAGGTTGATGTATAGAACTCCCAACATCTCCCGACCAGCCACTGCAGGGACAAATATTTTTGTGCCTGTCTGGACATGTTCTTGCCGGTGTGAAACCTCTATTTGCTCCCCGAGAGTGCCGCTGGTAACTTGCAAAAGCCAGCAGCACTTCCAACACTTTTGCAGGCAGCTTTCATGAAATGTACAACTGCACAAAAATCACTCTCACAGCAGAGAGCTAAATAGAGAGCGGCAGTCAAGTAATGAAAGCAGTCTTTGTCGCATCCCGACCAACAGCATGATGATGATGATGATGATGATGATGATGATGATGATGATGATGATGATGACTCACATGAATGTATGTACATGCGCTATACAATAGCTACGATTTGCTAATGGTAATGATACTGTAGACTTAATATGGCGTCCTTACTACTAATACTAGAACTTGGAAGGAACCATTCTGAGGCGCCATTCAATAAGTATGACATACTTACAACCCGTTCACTAATATCATTAAATATGAGATGAGTGTTAGTCGAGTTGAGCAGCACGCTCCGAGTAAACCACAGCAAGGGCGTGTCACTGTCTGCCCGGCCAGCACCGAATGCACTGCTCGGTGCGCACTCGCCTTGGTCGCACCCCGAGTAAGGAGGGAAGGAAACGAAGTAAGTGGATGTTGAAAAGGTACAAAGGGGACCATAAAGACACAAAGAAACTGAGTTCCCACGATGTAGTCGAGGCGACGTGCGCCTGCCTCGTTGAGCAGCAGAACCTAACCGTAGAGTCAGTTCTGGATGTGGTCAGGCATACAGGCTACATATCTGGGATGGCCAAAGCAGGCACGTGGAAGGACAAGTGCACACGCTCGCTATCACATGGCGGTCAGCGACTGTTGCCAGGACATAAAACTCCAACAACCAACCAACTAACTCTGACCAGGGCATTAACAGTGCACCCATTCGATGGCAGCTGTCGTGTCGACAAGATGCGACTGCACCCTTTGTTAACCAGCGTCTCGAGAGAGGGCGCGCTGATTTAGTTAATTACACCCCACACGATCACCGCATCCAAGATCAACAGTTGGCGCCACTGTCTGAACTCTGATCACACACACAGCCTCGTAGTAAGTAACCGGCAAGTCTACCAGCGAACCTGCTCATCTGCCAACAACCAGCAAAACCGGGTGTGTATGTGTGTGTGTGTATGTATGTGTATGTGTGTATATGTGTGTGTATGTGTGTGTGCGCGTGTATGTGTGGGTATGTGTGTGGGTATGTTTGTGGGTATGTGTGTGGGTATGTGTGTGGGTATGTGTGTGGGTATGTGTGTGGGTATGTGTGTGGGTAGGTTTTCACTTTCTCACACACACCCTCCTACAAGAACCTCGCGTATCCTGTGTATATCACAAAAAGAGGGAGAGGAGAGAGCAGCATACAGAAGAGGGAGAAAAAACCCACACTGTGCCGTGTGAAGAAACCTGCTGGGCGATAATAGGGGTTTGGGAAGGTTTTGGATCAATAGGCGCTGAGGGATGAGCGCTGGTCCTTAGTGTGCAGGCGTCGCGATTCGGCGCCTCCCCGCCCACCATCAATACCAGCAACATTTGAGGGGACGGTTATTGTGAGACACTTGTCAATGGCACAGCATATTTGAAGCCCGCATTCTGCCCAGCGTTGTCATGTTGTAGAACTGGTAGAACTGCATAATCCGATGAAAGCGTCAAATTCTATGAATCAAAACACTTAAGCTAAGATTCCATATATGTAGTATGCGAATGCGACAAAAATTGGAAAGAATGTAAATGCACGGTGGTGCTTCCATGTGTCCGAAAGCGAATGCGAATGCAAATATGAATGTGAATGTGGCAAAGTGGATCGCTCAATGGACCGATTGGTGTGAATGTGAATGTGAATGGCATGCTGCATATATGGAATCCTAGCTTTACCGGTATTTGATTCCACATATCCAACTTAGATACTGGTGCACTCATTAAAAACATGTATTACAATTTGGTACTTCCATACTAGATTGATTGGTTGGTTATGATTTAAAGCTGCCTAGTCTGATGGAAGCATCAAATTATCAAAATCAAAACAATTATCTCGATTTGATCCTAGGTACCCAACATAATACTGATGCACTTATTGCTGAATAGAAGGGGATAAATACTAAGTCAATTTAATAGAAGCTAAAGCCTATGGTGTCTTAATTTTAACATGCTTTCCCAAATGAATTTGGCATCTTTAAATATCTCCAGAGCTGGTAATTTAAAAATAAAAATAAGTTACTTGAAAATGAATTAAATTAGATTATAACGACCAACCTAATGTATTTATCTCAGAAAATGGCAGAAACTGTAAACCATCGGACTATGCAACTTAAATGTTGTGTTGAAAGCAATGGCCATATTCACGGCAGCATGATTTCTCAGTCACATTTGTTTAAGAAAAAATGTGTTAATCACATATGTGCACACTGCAATTTACAGGAAAATCATAAATGATCAGATTTGTGTCAAAAACAGCAAAACTAATCTCAAATGCAATTTTGAAGGGGTTGATTTGTGTCAAATGACAGCAACATTTAACTCAGCAATAGAGTCCAGTTGTCCTTACTAACTCTAAAGTTTATTCATGCTTTACATTGATAAAGGTATCTTGCATCTTATTTATATTAAGCGTTGTTAGTACAAGGGCATTAAATGTACACCATCGAGTAGAATTTGCCTTTGGTTTCCGTGGACAGGGCCATTGGTTTCTATTCTATGCTGCGACATACGAAAATGAGCAATTAAAGCTTATATCCAGCATTTCGGTGGGCACGCTAACATTAAATATCGCCTAAAGTAATCCTTCATAATCAAAGTCACTTCAAATTTTGTTAAAGTAGACTATAATGACCAACCCAATGTATTTACCTAAAAAAACACAGAATAAAAACAGCAGAAACTCAAAACCATCGGACTATATACAACTTTATAAGGACTAACATTAAAGCTGCATAGTCCAATGAAAAATTAAAATTGTCAAAACCCAAACAATTATCTAGATTTGATTCTACATATCTAACTTAGATGCTGGTGCACTTATTAAACATTTGTCATCACATATAAGGAGATACTGAGTCAATTAATAGAACCTGTTACTGTAGAAGCCTATGGTGTTAGAGTTTTGGCAAGCTTGCCAAAATTAATTTAGCACGTTTCCCTTTCAAATATCTAAAAAAAAAAAATAGCAATTTAAAATAAAAGTTACTTCAAACTAAAGTAAGGTAGATTATAATGAACAACGTAATATGTTTATCTCAGAAAATGAGAGAAACTCAAAACCATCCGACTATGCAACTTTAACTTAGGTGGTATGTAGAATAGCCAACATTGGAAAATGACAAACCAGAAGATTTTATGAGATGTTATATTGGGGAGAGGGGACATTTAAAAATCTTAGATGCTCTGTGGTGAATTTTGGACACAATAACCCCATAAGATTGATATAATATTACTATATTAATGGCATTGCAGGGTTGACAACATTGGAAAATGATAAACCAAAAGATCGGCGTACGGTGATGATGGGGACATAAAATATTGTCCACCTTACGGCGAGGCGAAACCGTGAGGGTTGACAACCCTGGATGTGTCGTGGTCGAACGTTAGCTACGGCAGGCTAAAGAGGGAAGGTACTCCACCCACCCACCCACCCACCCACATCCCCGGGATCCACTTTCCTGAGAGCAAACATAATAAATAAATTTAATATTTAAAAAAAGATGCTTAAAACGCGCGGGGACGGCGGCCTTGTATCCGGACACCACTGCTGCTGTGTGCCTCTCACTGAAGATGACGGCCCCCTTTGATGGGTTAAGGGGCGAACAGGAAGCTTAAATGAACCCCAACATTTTTATTTTCTTCCTGCTCTCGGAAGATGACATTGCGCTAGTATTTATTTTTAAAGAAGCCCGTGTCATATTTCTGTCGTGTATGATGCGCCTATCATCTTATAACATGTGGGGATGTTTTTGTTTTTTTTGTCGATCAGACAACCCTCTTGCTTCTTTCCAGTTTTTGCTCCTCGTCTATTTAGTTGCAGTTGCACTCAGATCTTGTTACACATTACTGTGGGTGCAGTGCAGCGGTGATTAAGGCTGGCGGTAGTTCATTCACTGATAACACTAACAGATGGTTGATTGTTGGAGTTTTACGTCCTTGCAAATTCGAAGGTCATATCAGGACGGGTACCGACTTGTGACACTGTGCACTAATCGTGACTTTATAGTGCTGCCCTACTGGGAAATCATGCCACTGGTACCATGACCCGATATCCAACTCAGTCACATTATCCTGACACTGAGCTAACCAGTCCTGGCCCTATCCTATTAATGCCGAGCATCAGGCTAGGAAGCGACAAGTATCAATTTTGTAAGTCATTGGTTTGACTCGACTGGGAACCAAATTCCCAACCTTCCACACGTGAGGCCCTTGCTCTACCAATTCGGCCACCGCGCCCGGTGACTTTTTAGACCACCTGCTCACCAGGCAGGTGGTCTAATAAAAGCTACCTGCCTGACACTCTCACGCCTGCCCCGATTCACTCCTCGAGATATTGAACAAAATGTTGTGGTAGTATGTGTCTACAAACACCTTTCTCCACCTGTCACCAGAGTACTTCTCTAAAGCTGCATAATACAATGAGAGCATCGAATTTTCAAAACCAAAACAATTACCTAGATTTGATTCTACATATCTAACTTAGATACTGATGCACTTATTAAGCATTGGTTGCTACATAAAAGGGCAAACTGAGTCAATTTAAAAGAAGCTGTTACTGCTGAAGCCTATAGTGTCACTTTTGGTGTGCTTGCCAAAACTAATTTGACATGTTTGCACTTCAAATATCTCAAAAGTTAGCCATTTAAAATAAAGGTTACTTCAAACTAATGTAATGTAGATTACAATAATCAATTTAATATGTTTGTCTCAGAAAATGACAGAAACTCAAATCCATCGGACTATAGAACTTTAATATAGACTATACATTTACATGATTTCATTTACCATGTCGTCTATGATATCTGTTCAGAATCCTAAAGCGCCTGCTGGACGGCTGCTTTTTCCTTGCTCAGAAGTTGACATTTACAATGTCGTCTATGATATCTGTTCAGAATCCCAATGCGCCTGCTGGGCGGCTGCTTTTTCCTTGCTCAGAAGTTGACATTTACAATGTCGTCTATGATATCTGTTCAGAATCCCAAAGCGCCTGCTGGGCGGCTCTTTTTCCTTGCATCAGGGATGAAAATTGAAAGTGATCTCCAGCCAAAAAACGCGGAAATCAAGCCGATATTATTATACCGACAGCGAATTTCTGCGAAAACGAGTATTACCCCCCCCCCCCCCCAATAGCATTAGCCCTGTCAGGGAATTACGGAAATATGCTGGAAGTCAGGCGTCAACCATCCTTGTTGTGGCTATATTATCGCCCATACTTAACACTTTCTTGTTGGGGCTTTAAGTTCTCCCAACATATAATGTCATATATGAACAGGATTCGAACCAAATCATGATTTCTTGGTATTTTGCTTAACATTAATCGGTAAATATAAAAGAAATCGCGAAAATCCGCAAAATTGCGGAGATCCAACATTCCTGCTACGTGTCCAACACCATTTTTACCCGCATCAGGTGGGCAGAAGCTTTGTCTCTTGCATCGAGAGCCAACCTTCCCTGTCACTGACCTCTAAACATGTTCCATCACTGTCACATTTCAAACACCATCAATATTACTTGTTTCCAACGTATTATAAATGACAGTCTTCACATAACAAATGTCACCGACTACATTTGTCTTTTCCTGTTTGAATGTCTCATATGCAGCAGGTGTATTATTTATCAGTCGTATTTGACTACTGACTGTTGTGGATTGTGTAGGGAGGGGTAGATCAAAAGGTTACTTCTGAACAGACATGACACTTACTTCTTTCCCGACCAAATACCATGCTTACAAATACCGACCAGAATACCCTGCGGGTTAAACTGGAAGACATAAGGTGTTAAAGTTGCATAGTCCGATGGCTTTGAGTTTCTGTCATTTTCTGAGATAAATACATTAAATTGATCATTATAAGCTACTTTAGTTTAGGTTGAAATAACTTTTAGTTTAAATGGCTACCGTTGGAGATATTTGAAGTAACAACATGCCAAATTAATTTTGGCAAGCACGCCAAAACTATGATGCAATAGGCTGATGAAATAAAGGGTTCTATTAAATTGACTCCGCATGCCCTTCTATGTGACAACAAATGCTTAATAACTGTATCAGTATCTAAGATAAATATGTAGAATCAAATCTAGGTCAGTGTTTTGGTTTTGAAAACTTGATGCTTCATCGGACTATGCAACTTTAAGACACTGGTGCTTTATAGGGATCTGCCGCATATGATTCAGTAGGGAAAGCAGGGCCTTATTTTGGTGAGGATGTGGGAAGGTGTTCTTAGTACAAGTCGGGACGCTCTTGGCTCTTGGCTCTGAAGCTTCAAATAAGGCTAATACAGCGACTCTCTACTGGCACATAAAAACCAAAAGAGGTTCCCAATATGTGCAGAAGAATGCCTGGTGTTGACAGGACCGATTCACCCTCCTAACATCCTATTTGGCACAGGAAACCCAACAAGGTTCCCAATATTTGCAGCATAATGTCTGGTGTTGACAGGACCGATTCACCCTCCGAACACCCTACTTGGCACATCAAAATCCAACGAGGTTCCCAATAAATGCAGCATAATGCCAGGTGTTGACAGGACCGACTGGCTCTCCCAACACCCTACTTGCCACAACAAAACCCGACGAGGTTCCCAATAGACTACATCACCATTCCAGCGGCGTGGTGCATTGTGGGATGCGTCAGAGCAAAACAAACCCGTGAGAAGCACATGGCACATGCTAATACACTGGGTGCAGCTATGAAGTGTGATAGTTTCAGCTCATCTCAGCTCTTGTTTGAAACATAGAATACCAACTAAAAAATATATATCATAAATTAAGATATTAATCTTTTATCCAGCATTGCATTTACATCAATATAATATGCACATCTTATGCCATGTGCATTTAGATTTAGACAAATCTGGGCACTCAGACTAGTGTTAGAGCCATAGCCAGTCAGTTTTACTTATTTTATTCATGTTTTTATTTATATCCTATGGTTAATGACATATGTAGAAATAGAAAATGAGTAGGGTTAATCAGATATTGGTTATATATTTCTTTGAAACAAGTTTTTGTTGACACATTTGACAATTTAATAGTTAGAACAAGAATTACTTATGGCTAATCAATGGTGATGTAAACATCAGCCTGTAAAGTGACCGAAATTGTATGTTTCTTAGCTCGAAATGCTTAATTATGGAGAGTTGTGTCTTAAACATATTCATTATATTATTATATTGCATCCTTCCGTCCATTTTTGTGCCAAATTGTTATGTATTTTTTTTAAATTAATTTTGAATAAAATCGAAGTTTTGCCCTACGCGTATAGGCAAAATCAATGGCTGTATGCCTTTGCTTTGCTGCCAACGCCGTTTTCAGCACATGCACAGTCGGAGCTGTGAACCCGTCTATATACGCAGAATAAATGTATAGTGTTGACAGGACCGATTCACCCTCCTAACAACCTACTTGGCACATCAAAACCCAACGAGGTTCCCAATATACGCAGCATAATCTAGTGTTGACTGAATCGAGTCATCCTCATAACACCCTACTTGGCACACCAAAACCCAACTGGGTTTCCAAAATATGTAGCCTAATGCCTAGTGTTGACTGAACGGATTCACCCTCATTACACCCTACTTGGCACACCAAAACCCAACGAGGTTCCCAATATGTGCCGCGTAATTCCTAGAGTTGATTGGACCGATTCACCCTCCTAATACCCTATTTGGCACATCCAAACCCAACTATGTTCCCAAAATATATATATATATACAGCATAATGCCTATTGTTGACTGGACCGATATCATGCCATATACACAATTTATGGGGCTCTTATTTATGATACAATAGCTTCCTGAGTTCTTTTTAATCAGGAGAATAGGGACTATGACTTTTCTGTAAAGCATATGCAATGACTTCTACCTATATTAGTTCTTGTCGCTACCGCAAGAGGTCACATTACTGGTGGAAATCCTCTATACATACAGTAAGCTGCTACCCACATTAGATTTTGCGACTGTCATCACAAGGCGGGTTGATGGTGGAAATGATTTATAAGCCCTTTACCAAAGAGCATGCTGCACACTCACGTGTTAGTATTACCGACAACATGAATTCTACCGCTAATGTCAGAGGGGGTGCACACCTTTGATGATGGAAATCATTTTTAAATAGAGAAGCATTTAAAGTAGATGAATACCATCTAGCTAATTTAACACGGCATAGTTTCAGAGATTTGTTCTGAGGGTGCGTTCATATCTTTAGTGGTCACGTGATTTCATGCGCGCGCACCACTAGCGGCCTACCATTGACGAGCATGACCCACACCATAGGTAAACTCAGGAACTCACCTGAAAGACAAAGAAAGAGAAGAGATAAGTGGGGAGTAACGGACACTGATTACATAACTTTAACATGTATTCTTTACACGAAGCGAAAAAAAATCAATTAAAAAAAATAAAGCCAACAGTAAACGTATCACCTTCCACATACAATGAACTAGTGACTTGGCAATCATAAACCATACTCACATTAAAGTTAAATAATCCGATGAATTCATAATAGTTTACAAATCCAAACAACCATCAAGATCTGATCTGCAATTTAGGAGTTAGGTACTAAGCTAACCAATCTACCATTATTTGCTGTGTCCATCCTCAAACAGTATTACTCACTGGCTTCGACATGCCTTCGGTATCACAGCAATGGCATATTGCACGTGGTGTGCAGGCACAAATTATTTTGCAGGCTTGCAATCCAAATATCTCGAAATTTAATCAAGTATTCAACCAAACTGGAGTAAATCTTAATTGTCAACCTGATGTACTTAAGTTTTAAAAAAACACCATGATATTTTAAAACCAATGGAGATTACAACAATAATAAAGCAAACTGATCCTTTAACACCGGTAGTTTCAACAATGGGCATCACCGGTAATGTCCAGGGGCCATATGCACCAATCGGAGTTAGAGCCTTAACCGCGGTTTGGGTATCTCCACACGGCTAACTGTGGAAAATTGGTATGCGCCAGCGCTAACCGTGGACCGTAGCCTAGGCTAAACTACCCCAGTTTCAAATCAGGTTTAATTGCTAGCCGGGGCGGTTAGTGTGCCTGTATGGGTCTCAATCTATTGAATGCTATCATATTTAACATATATAGGCAAATCATGAAATTTCATTAAATTAACCCTAAAATCGAAGCGAGATTAACACTGATGCCGTACCGGCGGCGATATTAATATTTTCGAATCGACGAATGTAAAGTAAACAAACCGCCTCCTCCGCAGCGACGTCGATATCCATAGTGTCTTGGTCAACTAAATATGGCCGCCGCCGTCGCCGCCGAATCGGCGGCTATATTTTAGCCCAAATCTATTAAATGCTGTCATATTTAACAGAATTACATACGCCATAAGTGAAATTTAATCAAATTAACCCTAAATTCGAAGCAATATTAAAGCCGCCGCCGCATTGGCGCCGTTATTCATATCGTCGACTGGAGGGAATTCCCAAATCTATAAATAAACTCATGGTCAGCTATCCGCACCGGCTAAAACATTGGCGCATACCAGTTTATCTTTTTCGCAGACCCCCCACTACCCGGAGATAGTTAACCGAAGCTAACGCTTAGCTCCGATTAACGTTGGCACAACTTGGTGCATACGGCCCCAGGGCACATTTCGGTGACAATATTACTAATAATGATTGGTTGGTTGTCGGAGGTTTACGTCCTGGCAACATCTAGTCATATTAGGACAGGTACCAACTTGTGACAGTGTGCACTCATGGGAGCTTTATAGTGCTGCCACACTGGGAGACCAGGCTGCCAGCACCATGACCTGATATTCCACTCAGTCACATTATCCTGACACTGAGCCAACCAGTCCTTGCCCTATCCTAATAATGCCGAGCAGCTGGCTAGGAAACGACAAGTATTAAATTTTAAGTCATTGGTTTGACTCGACCAGGATTCCACGATCTACCCAAACGGGAGACAGACGCTGTGCTGCGGAATAACAACTAGAGGGAAAACTGTTTAAAGAGCATGAAAAAGTGACTGGCATGAAGCGCAGGCATCACGAGTTATAAGATATTGCGATGCGAACAGATAACGGCTTCAACCAATACTCATGCTCATTCCATACTCCTGTGCAGCATCAGGCTAAGAGATATGTAGGGATCCTCTTACCAGCAATGTATGGAACAGCTTCACTAATATAGTGATATTTCTGACGGGGTTAAATTAAAATCCTGATCTTAAACATGGAAAACCAAAAGCACGTCACGACCTTCAATCGGCATGAAAATATTATAATTGTCTAAAACAATCAGTGCGTGCAGCAATCAAACGGGTATCATTAAATCAACTTCATCATTACTACCATCACCATCACCGCCACCACCACCACTACCACCACCAACATCACCACTAGACGGGATGGCCGAATGAGTTGAGCGTTCGTCTCCCGTTTTGGCAGATCGTGCGATTCGAACCCATGGGTTAGAATCGCACGCTCTACCATGGGTTCGAACTCTGGTCGAGTCAAACCAATGACTTAACAATTGATACTTGTCGCTTCTTAGCCAGGCGCTTGGCATTATTAGGATAGGGAAAGGACTGGTTGGTTAAGTGTCAGGATAATGTGACTGAGTTGGATATCAGGTCATGGTGCTGACGGTCTGGTCTCACAGTCTGGCAGCATTATAAAATCGCCTTGAGTGTGCACTGTCAGAAGTCGGTCCCAGTCCTGATATTACCATAGATGTTGTCAGGAGGTAAAACTCCAACAACCAACCAAATCGTCATCATCATTGCCCTCTCCATCTAGCGCTAAATAATGACATGGGGGATGGCGGTTCATGAATAAACAACAAATAAGTGGGCTGGATTTCAGTAGGATGAGTGCGAAGCACCCGCCACCTGGTGGAAACCTTCAGAACTAGCGGCTGGTAATGGTAATAGTATCCGGGTCAACAGCCACACATTACTGTTATTGACACGTCAAGTTCAAGCATGGTGCCCCCTCCCCCCACCACCACCATGCACACAACACCTCAGAGGCTAGGGTGCTTAGCTTTACGGCAACCAGATACGAGGTGAGGCACACTACTATTCAAGGCCACAACCGGATTCAATGCAGTTGACAAAATAACATTCCACCTCTTGAAATAACAAATGGAGCCAACAGATTTTAAAGTTAAAGTAGCTTTTATTCGATTTGAAAATATTCTAAATTAATTTAGCTAAATAAAATAATTAAATTGATTTTGGCAACAGGCACTCCAAGATATTGGGACACCACTTGTATAGCTTTAGCAGTGACAGGTTCTATTACATTTGACAGGTTCTATTACATTGACTTAAGCCGTGTTCACACGGGGAATGTAAATCGATTCGTAGAAATCGACTTGCCTAGTTCGACGCACATTTCCCGTGTGAACAGGCGGCTGATTCGGATTACGCCTGATTACGCCTGAATCGATTTGTGTGATGCGGATACTGTAAACCACCTGTGGAGGTCGATTACGTGAGTCGATTTCTGTGATTCGATTTATTTTGCCCGTGTGGACGCACTGAGGCGGATTAAGCACCTCACACGCATGCGCAGTCGAGAGCTTACTTTGTTGACTTTCCGGTCGATCAAAAGTGCATATTATATAATTTGGTCTATGAACCTGCTAGAGGTGCACAGATATTTTTTTCATAATTTATTTTTAGGGTTTCACTGCCAAGCAGAAGTTTTGACCGTTCCAAACCAATACGGTTCAGTACATACATATCTAGGTCGAACCCACTGGCGCTGGTCAGACTAGACTTGCTCATGCGCAGATATCGATTTCCGGCCCAAGTACTGCCCGTGTGAACGGGCCGCTAATTCGACTCACCTGATTCGATTTGTCTAATTCGCTTCACATTTTGCCGTGTGAACACGGCTTTAGTAGTTTCCCTTCTATGCAGTATGACATGTTTACTAAGCGCATCAGTATCGAAGTTGGACTTATATATAACATAAAATGTAGGTGAGTGTTTGTGTTTAGAAAATGTGATGATTTCACACCGATTGCTGGCTATGTGTATGTACATGTAATATGTATGCTGGGTTGTGGTGAAGTGTGAGTTGAAGCAAGCATTTGCCACGACGCAGGTATATTACGTCTACATAGCGGGTGTGTGTGTGGGGTGGGGGTGGAGGTATTGCAATGTCTCCTACAAGCCGTGTCAGCACACCCCAACTACCTACATGGACCTACACTCAACCACAAGCCCCAGGCATGTGAGGTACGGCGGCGCACAGTCGTGTCGCCGCCCAACTAACCCAATTAACTCGTCGATAAAGCACACTACTCGAAGAACTACCATCAATCGGGCATTTGTTTTTGTTACCAACTACTTGCTACTACTCAAAGAGCTACCATAAAATCGGCGATTGGCTTCAAAAGCTTCACGCCTTCAACTGCGACATCGGTCTAATGCCTAGTACACACCTCCAGTTTACGATTCGCGCACTAAAACTCGCGACTCGACCCGACCCGCTTAAAACTGTAAACGGGCCGATTCATTTTTCGAATCGCAAATCGCAATCGTAATCAGGCCCTTTTAGCCCTAAAAACTGAGTTTTATACGCGAATCGCAAGGTGTGCGCGGGGAGCGCACACCAAGCGATTTTTGTGGGCGAAACGGGCAGTTTTCGATCGTATACGGGAGGTGTGTGCGCACAAACGGTAGGTGTGTACCAGGCATAATATTACGTTTATCTCACTGGACATTGACTAATATAGTGAATAGGTTACCAATACAATTTTGTAATCAATTGCAAGGTACATCCTAGCTTTATTTTTTGTAACAAACCGCCCCCCCCCCCAAAGAAAACCCCACACACTCCCTCGCAAAAGTGCATGTCCATGACTGAAGGAACTCGTGAGGTACACTGGCTATCTCTCGCACTATCGCCACTATCAGTATGCGCATTTGAGTGCCAATGCCAAGGTAGCCTATTTCAGATAGCAGCTGTCAGTCTACAGCCGGCCCTATGACCTACATTGTGGGATCAAGGTGAGGCTCTATCCAACCAACGATCAGATAAGATCTAACCAACGATCAGATGCTCCACGACGGCCTCAGTGACAGTGTCAGAAGACATGTTGAGTTATGTCGAAGTTCTGCCCAACCCTTAAATTTCTTCTTACAATGAGTTTTTTTTAAACACACAAAACACTACACTACTACTAATACGGATAAAAATAACAATCAAAACACATTGCAGAGAAAGAGCAGTTCCGGCAGTGGGACATGGAGAGGAGAACCTCCACTGTCCTGGAACACAAGGAACCATATGGTATGCGATGTGAAATGTACTTAGACAGCATTATTTAGTTTCATTTAGATACTCCTTCCTCACCTCAGGTGTGGGGGCAATTTCCTGCTATTACTCACCCCCTGCCTCCACTCCCCACACCACCAGTAGCGACCCCCGCAGAGCTGGCCCCCCAGGCGCTAAACATTCGCCGCCCATTTAATCAGTGTTCTTGGTGGGTTTCTTTCTGCTAAAACAGGCCATGGTGGTTTAGGATGTTCAGCACACGACATTGCGTACTCAAGCTGGCTCTATAGTGCTTCATCATGGAGATTCAGTGCCACAGGCACCATCATACGACACCCCAATCAGTCACATTATCCCCACAATGAGTCAACCAGTCTGATGTGTATCTCAGCGATGCCAAGCGTCAGACAAGGTAGCAACGAGTACAGTATCTTTGGTTTGGCTGTGCCGCGGGGTGGGGTAGTATAGGTGGTCGTACATACCATGTCTTGTATGGGAAGCAGACGCTCTAACCACCAGGCCATCGGTCTAGTTTGTAGAGAGTACGGGGAGGGATAAGGTAGAGGTGATGTGTCAAGGGCAGCTCATGTACTTAACAAAACCCCGAACCGGTGGTCAGTGATCGAGGCAAACTGGCAGTAAACGGGACCGGCGTGGCAGTCCCTTCCTCCATCAGGCGGACGGCAGGGGTCCGGGTGTCCGCAGTGGTTGCTGGGTGGGTCCGGGGTCGGGGGTCGAGGGTGGTAGAAGGCAATCACTCGCGGAAACGTATAGGGGTACCTAGCTACTGTTAACCTCTGACATATCTCACCTCCTCATGGCTCTAGTAATGGGGGAGCGGTGCAGGAGGAAGGGGAGGGGAAAGGGAAGAGGAAGGGAAAAGGGGAAAGGAAGCCAGGGGAGGAATCTGAGGGAAGGGGAAGAGGGAGGACGAGAAATGGAGGGGGGAAAGGGGAAGGGAGAAGGAGAAGCGGGAAAGGGGAAAGGAAGGAAGGAGGAGGGGAAAGGGTAGGGAAAGGGAAGGGGGAGGGGAATAGGGGAGGGGAATGGGAGGGAGAAGGGAAGAGGAGAGAGGGGGAGAGGGGAGAAGGAAAGAGAAGGGAGGAAGGAAGCGTAAGGAAGAGAAGGGGAGGAGAGGAGGAGAGGAGGAGGAGAGGAGGAGGAGAGGAGGAGGAGAGGAGGAGGAGAGGAGGAGGAGAGGAGAGGAGAGGAGAGGAGGGGAGTAGGGGAGGGAAGGGAAGGGAGGAGGTGACTGGGAAGGAAGGGGAGAGTGAGACGGGAGGGGGGCAGGGTGGAGGAAGGAAGAGGGGAAGGAAGAGGGGAAGGGAGGGGGAAGGTAGAGGTGAAGAGGGAAGCAGAACCGCTAGAGAAATGGGCGTTGGCAGGGATGCTAGATGACAATGGAGGCCAATTGCTATGAAGTATAAATGTCGACCATGAACTACCACAGTTAACCATGAACTACCAGTGGCGTATGACCATGATCAATAATGATTGACCATGAAATACCATGACAGCTGACCATAAAATGTCATGGTTACCTGCTTTTCACGGTGCAGTGTGTCCTGCAGTGGAATATAGCAACCTGGGCAGTGGGAGTGCTGTGTTGGAGGGGCGTTGGGCACTATGGGTGGAGAGGGCGTGGTTTAATCTGGGCAGAAAGGGTGCTGTCATGGAGACATGTGGTGCAATCTGTGTGGAGAGAGCACTGTGGTGGAGATGATGTGGTGTAATCTGGGTGGATAGAGCGCTATTGTGGAGATGGTGTGGTGCAATCTGTGTGGAGAGCGCGCTATGGTGGAAATAGTGTGGTGCAATTTGGGAGGAGAGAGCACCGTATTGGAGAAGGCATGGTGCAATCAGGGCAGAGGGCAGAGTGATGTGAAGGATTTCACACCATCTGGGCAAAGAGCGCTGTGGTAGGGAAGCAGGAAGTGACAGGTGTGGGCGGGGCTACACAGGCAAGGTTAGCCATGTAAGGAAATGCAACTGTATTCACTGCAGTGTGACAAACTACCCTTACCAAAGTCCAGCTATATATACCCATTCGATACACACTCACACACTCACACACTCACACACACACACACACACACACACACACACACACACACACACACACACACACACACACACACACACACACACACACACACTGATCATTCAATCCCTTAAGGGTAAGCTTTGTACATTTCCGTTTTGTTCTGAGTTGTTGCTTGGTGGCAGCATCATATTCGTTCAGTGGAGACCAGCAGGGACTTGCTAGGGACTGAGTAAATGGCAGGGCGCGTCTTACACCGCTAGTGTGCATGTATGGGTGAATTGTGTGTATGGATAATGGTGGGTGTGATATAGTGATATAGTGATTGGTAGACAGGAAGTGTGAACACTTATTTGTCTCTCATTTTTGCTTGAGTGCAAGTAATTAGCAACACAAGGAATAAATTAGTAGCATGTGGTGAATAAGTGGTCAAATTTCCCTGTATCATCAGCCCATGCTTTTTCTAATCGGTTCTTGAATGAATTTATTGAGCCGGCATCTATAACATTTTGTGGGAGACTATTCCATATATTTATGATCCTGTTTGAGAAACTGTGTTGCCTTAATTTTGAAACGGCTCTGGGTTTTACTAGTTTGAGAGTATGGCCCCGGCTGCCTTCTCTTTTATTCAAGGTGAAAAATTGGTTCATATCTATTTTATCAAAACCTTTCATAATTTTAAATACTTCAATTATGTCACTTCTTTTCCTTCTGTAGGAAAGGGTAGGAAGTTTCAATTTCCTGAGCCTTTGTTCATAGGGTAAGTCCTTTATAACTGCAACTAGTTTCGTTGCACGTCTCTGAACCTTTTCGATCTCCAGAATATCTTTCCGAAAAATTGGGCTCCAAATTTGTGGACAGTATTCCAAAATTGGCCTAACAAGAGACTTAAATAGAATGAGAAAATTGTTCTTGTTGAGGCGATGGAAGGTTCTTTTAATTATTCCTACTCTCTGGTTAGCATTTGAGATGATAGTCCTCATGTGTTTCTGAAAGGAGAGTTGGGAGTCGAAGGTTACACCCAAGTCCTTTTCATAGCTATCTTGTTGCAGGACAGTGTTCTGCATAATATAGGCATAATGAGGATTATTTTTCCCGTAATGAATAATTTTGCACTTCTTTTCATTGAAGGGCAATTGCCATTTCTCAGACCATTGTGAGAGTTTCAGAATATCCTCTTGTAAGAGATTTTTATCTCTTACGTCTTTTATTGCTCGAAAGACCTTTGTGTCATCCGCAAATATTTTTAGGTTTGATGAGACACTGCCTGGCAGGTCATTTATAAATATTATAAATAATATTGGTCCCAGCACACTTCCCTGAGGTATTCCTGAGGTGACATTCTTAAAGGAAGATTTTTTATTACCTACAACTACCCTTTGCTTTCTCTCAGACAGGAAGTCCTGTATCCATTCAGAAATTGATCCGGATATTCCCAGAGCTTTGACTTTGTTTAATAGTCTTTTGTGGGGCACACTATCAAAGGCTTTGGAGAAGTCCAGATAGACGGTGTCCCATGCTAGGCCATGATCCAGCCAGTCAGTCCAAATTTCCATCACTTCTAGTAGTTGTGACAGACAAGATTTTCCTCCAGTGAATCTGTGTTGGTCCGGAGATATCAATCCTAGTTTTTCCAAGTGCTCTACGACACAGTCTCGGATTATTCTTTCTAGCATTTTACAGCATAGGGAGGTTAAACTCACAGGTCTGTAATTTGATGCCAGGCGTTTTGGTCCCTTTTTATGCAGGGGTTTTACCTCAGCATCTTTCCATTGTTTGGGTATTTTCCGTTCAAATAGGCTTTTACGGAATAGAGATGTCAAAATAGGTCCAATTTCTTCAGAACACTCTTTGATGATTTTTGCAAGGATCCCATCTGGCCCAGGTGCCTTGGAGACATTTAGTTTTTCAATTAATTTGTCAACTTTATCGTCTGTTATGTCAACGTCACTGATGAATTCTGTGACTCCTGAATCTGGAGAGGGTGGGATATTATTCGTATTTTCATTGGTAAACACACTGACGAAGAACTCATTGAGTAGTTCAGCTTTGCCTTCATCGTCTACGATTAGTTCGTCATCACT